>VXAB01009407.1:45337-237970 GCA_013399175.1 Odontophorus gujanensis | reverse complement strand
AAAAAGAGAGAGAGAGAGAAGAGAGTAATAATATAAAAGTGATAAAATGCAACTAAAAAGGACTCGAGCAGGAGCAATAATTTAAAATGCACATTTTGCTCGGGACGCACCGTTGTTCATATAAAAGTTGTAAATATTTGTTTATTTAAACAGACTGAAAAGTGCAAAGCGGAGATGAACAGCGTGCGTCTCTTGTTGTTATTGTCCAAAACATTATATGCACTCGAAATGTTATAATTTCTAATATTTTGAAAAGTTTATATTTGAGTTGTACAGAATTAAGCATTAATCAAATATTTCATCCTTACCTAACATTATCGTCTCCTTAAAATATTATTGCAAGATTTAAGTTCTGTGCTAATAACGGAGAAAAGAATTTTTTTTTTTTTTTTTGCTGTCTACCTCACTATAATGCAAGTATTTACAACGCTCAAGTTACCCGAGGTGAATTCATACTCAGAACTTTTTTTTTTTTACCATACACCTTTACCGGACGGTACTCCAACTATTACTGTATTATTAAACTTTTTTTTTTGCAAAAAGTCAGCTTGCTTTTATATGTTCCGTTATTCGGTTCAGCAGCTCTGAGCTCCAAACGTGGGCTGAATGCTGTGGAGCTGAGCTGAAGTGCCGCCGTCGGACCGACCCCCCCTCCCCCTCCCCGGAACCCTGAAGCCGTTCTCCTGATGTGAAGACTTTTTTGTACTCCGCTTTCACCTTCGCTAGAGGAGCCGCGCTTTGATTCCGCTCATTGTGGTGATTCGTGGTACTGTCAGTGGGGGAATGCATGGAGTGGGGCGATGTGGGCGGCCGTCTGTAAATCTCATCTGTACTGGGCACGTGTACATACACTGTATTATGCTGACGAGCGAAAGATAATGAATGTTTTATAAATGATATTTATTTTTGTTGCAATGGGCAATATATTTATTAAACCTTTCCTGGTTGTCTCTCAGCTAATGAGGAGCTGTTCTCTGGGAGGTGGTTTCGGGAAGGGAACCCCCACGTCACGTTGGGCAGAGGAGGGGTGCAGGCAGTCTGGGGGCTGAATCCCCATTGCAAAAAAAGAAAACAACCCCCAAACCCCGCAAAAATACAACAGAAACACATTACAAACCCTCATCTCAAGTGCCCAGGAGTGATTCATCAGACATGGGATTATTACCAGGTTGCAATCCACCCTCATGCCCTTGGCAAAGTGCTCCCGCCCAAACGGGGGTTGAACAAAGGTTGCAGAATTGGGTTATGCTGATTGCATAGCAGTGGCTGAGAGCCCTGCAGAAGGAACCCAACCCCACTCCTGGTTGTTTCACAACTTCCAGAGGAGTATTTCTGTTCAGCATGTTTTGGTGTTTCAAGTTTACGACTGATAGCAGATTTGGAAGGAGCAGCTGTAAGAAGCATCGTAGCGTTGAAAACCAGGTTCCAAGTGGCAATTCTACCTGCTGTGCTCTTGAGCAGCCATCATGATGCAACACATCCCTGCTCTCGTTGCAGAGGAAAGCAATGGAAAAACGACCCCAAAAAATCCACATCTGGGAGGGCTGCAATGTGCTTTCTGAGCAAGGGTGATCCAGACACATTGGATACCATGCACTGGAAAGGGACGCAATGTAATACTCATAGATTGTACAGAATTCACCCATCACAGTGTGTGAGAGCTGAATGGAGGATCCCTTCATTTCACTGACTGGATCCTTTGGCTACAACAATACCCTGTGGCTTTGAATGCAATTTCCTTTTAGTATAATCCCCAATAATGCTCTTATTGCAGCCCCGCACGTGGCACGTGACCCGAAAATCACCAGAGTCACAATTGACAGCATCTCCTTTGGAGCCATACCATTTGGACTTACAGAAGGAGAGGAGATGCTGGCCTTGTTGGGGACATCTTTCGGATGCTGTAGCCAACATAACATTACCTGAGCCCATTTGGGCAAGTCAACTCTAGCTAAGGATGAGATCTCTTTCCATGTCCTTATTTAGCTCTGCAACATTCTTTTGTACAGAACTGAGGAGATAAAGGGAACAGCAAGGCTGAAGGGGTGTCGTTCCTCTCTGTCCCTCTCCTGCCCTCCCTCAAGAGATGAACAAGGAAATACCACTCGCCATTTTTTCAGTTTTGACCACAAATGCCGAAGTCTTTTGTTACAGAGAACTCCAAATATGGCAATTCAGTGGATGTGTAGCTCGGATCTTTGTGTCCTGCCAAAGCAGTATGAATTCCCATTGATGTCTTTACTCCCCGTGCTCACAATCACGCATGTAAAGGGGAAAGGATTCCTTTCATTACGTGGCTGGCCAGAAGAGGGAGCAGGGCCTGCTGGGCAGTGGGAGCGGACACTGGCTGGCGTTGGACAGCCTGTCCACCTCTGCCCGCGCTGCTCAGACACACATGAATGACCGACACTTCTCTGAGATACAGATATGCATCAGAACAATTAAATAATGGATGTTCCAATGAAAAAAAGAATGGGTTGGGGGTTCTAGCCCTTTCTTTGTTAGGCTGCTCCTCCTTTTTATACTCCAAGCTTACGCTGATTTACGGAAGTGGGACTATAGATTTACAAATGGCTTTTTGGGAAAATGCTGGACCTTCCATGAACAGCAAGTCAGGTTTCCTCTTTACTACTTCCATGCAGGTGATAACTCAGACTGTTTGCTGAAACATGCAACATCATTTGGTTTCACAAATCTTAGCAGAGGAACAGAGCTCATGACATGGGATGAAACACCTTCCTTTAAGATCTCTTCACGGTTCCTCAGAAACACACCTGGAAACACCAGGGAAGTGCAGGGACTGATGTTTGTGCCTGCCAGTCTCTGTGAGGCAGATGACGATGGTGTTCTCTTTGCTCTCTCACAGCAGCCACGTGCTGCAAACTCCTTTGCAGTGTGGTTCTGTCAGCATCCAGCTATATTATTAGGCCATCAGATTTCCAAATATTTGTTCATGTTGCTTTTCAGGGTCAGGCTAGTTGTAAACTGTGGATGTCCCAGCTGTTGGTGATGGTGAGGGAGAAGACTCAGCATCTTACTCCCTCTGTGCTCACCACCACTTATTTCTTGATGGCTGCAGCCCTGAAAAGTACCAATCCCAGTGATTATACATTACAATTTAGTGCACTGTACAGTTGGGAATTAGGAAGAGTTCTTCCAAGGTTTGCACTAGGGCAGCTTTCAGCCCGATTCAACTCCTGAACTCTATGTTTACCCCCAAGGTAAGCATTTTGGCCACTGCAGGCTGCCCCAAAAATGAAGTGTCTATTAATTGTGTTCACTGTCAGCACTCTCTGAAGCTGAGAAGGCTGAAATCAGGCTGGCAACTTTATTTTCCTAAGATCACTTTTCCACTAGCAGCTTTCTGCCCTATTTTTTAGGAAGAGTCTTAGAATTTTCCATCATGGAGGGCTTAATTAACAAAAGTATCACTATCATCAAAATGTCTGAATTTTATTGCTGGGGAAGAACAAGTGGGAAGGACTCAGGGGCACTGGCTTTCATTGAGGTGTGCAGAAAACACCTTAAGTGAACAAAAAGATCAGAGATGTGGCTGACAACTGGTTTCTGGAGTGGAAGTGGGAAATGGAAGGAGACCACAGAAGGACTAAAGGGATAATGTGAGGGCAAGCTGCCAAACATCTGAGATGTCTTTACACTAATGTGGAAAATAAACAGGAAGAACGAGAAGTCTTGGGACGCAACAAAGGCTGCAGTTTAATTGGCCTGACATAGGCTTTGCAGAATAGATTGTGGCACTTTAATATTATCAGTGTGTAATTTGTGTAAGAAGGACAGGCAGGAGGAGAAGGAAAATCATCATCTGGCATGTTAGGAACGTGTGTGAAGAAAGCAGGGAAGGACAGAACCATTGGTGATAAAATTGAGAGGAACCACAGAGCTCTTATGATCACTTAACGAGGAGGAGGTCAGTGTCATTCTTTTGAGCATCTACTGGGAGTGTACTGAGTAGACAAGGTAGTGGCAATTGAAGACTTTATCTAAGTAGATATCTGCTATAAGAAAATAGCAGAGCACAGACTGTTTCTCAAAGTTTCTGTTTCAAAGAATGGAGGCAGATGCAGGAGACATGGCCAAATGAGGCTGTGATGGATACAAATAATAAAGAGGAACTTCTTCAGAGGTAATTGGATCACAAGCATCAGTGGAGGACTGAGAGAAGGAAAGCAAGACCAAGGGGCTCCTGTAGGGCACATTTCCACACATTCAGGGGACTGATAGGGAAGGTCCTGCACAGAGGAGCTGAAAGGGGGAAGCAGCTTAAGGGAACAGTCATTTAGGATAATGTCCTTATATAGATGGGCCTGTAGCAAACTGTCCTGCTGGCATGGGTGGCACTGGATGAAACCAAGGGTCCCCCGTTAGGACTCATTTAGTTATTTGACCAAAATGGAAAAAAGCACTGCGCTAGGACTAGTAGAAGAGAAAGGCTAAAATTTGAAAAATATAAATAGACCAGAAAATGAATAAGAGGAAAAAAAGAAAAGGATGATTACTTCAGAGGAATGGTGAACAAAGGACAAGTGGCAGAGCAGACTGAGGTGTGAAGCACCTTTGCAAATAGAACTTACCTGAGACAAGATACCAAGCACACTTAGAGGTAGGGAAGAAATGCAAACACAGGCATTGGAAAAAAATCATGAAAGAACATCTGAATAAAGTACACATGCTTCAGGAAGCCCTGATGACAGTTTCTCAGGTATAATCAAAGAACCAACCGCAGTTATTTTTGCAATTCTAAGAGTTACATTTAGGATTATGGAAGAATTATGAGCTAACAAGAATATCAACCAACCAGACTCAGCTTTTTCAAATACCTGAAAAATATGGTGAAAAACATCAAGTACTTCATAACTGCAGAATGTACTTCATAACTGCAGAATGAAAATGTGATAGAAACATCTGACATGAATGTAACCAAAACAAATCATATCCAGCTACCCTAATTTTCTTCTCTGATAAGAATAAAATGAAACTCAGGCATTTAAGAAGATGGGTTTCCAAACTATCATGCTACATTCAAGCTGTGATTTGACATAAGAACGGTGAAATGTAGTAAAATAAGTGCAAAATAATTTCAAGCAAAATCTTTCTGGGCAACGATCCTGCAGGAAAGGATCTGGGTTTTTTAGTGGAATGAAATCTGAACACGAAGTAATAAATGATCCTGTTGACCTGTATATTCCAGGATAAGATAACTAAAGTGATAAATTTGGGAAATACTTCATAGTACTTTGGATTGATTAGAGCTCAGGGAATGTTATGTGTTTAGTTTTAGGGATCTTACAGGTCTTCTTATCATTAGCTAACTGAGACCAAGGAGGATGGAAGTCATGGTACTCCCAAAACTTCTGTTATGCACTCATCAGCATCTTACTCCCCTGGGAAATACAGGTAACTTGAAGTGGGAGGAAGGGGGATTTAATGAGATGCCTGTTGAGACATCTCAACCGGACAGTGCTGCTGCTGGGAAGCCATTAGCATCGAGCAGAATGGAAGAAATGTAAGGCATTCTGTTTAAAATAGGTAGATTCAGACTCTTTGTTCACACCTACTCCAGTAGAGTCCTTTGCTTGGGAGGAGTGCCTTTAAGCTGGCAATATCATAAGGCATGACAGCAATGTGCAAATCTAATTTGCTTTTGTCAGACAAGATCTGTTGATGTCAATATTGTCATTAATTTCCCTAGAAACTGTCGTCTCAACCTTCCAGTTGACATGCTACATCCAACTCTGCCAGGTGTTGCAGCTGACTGTTAAAGACTTTTCAAGAGGCTGGGTTTTGTGTCATTTAGCATCCCTGCTCAGCTTCTCATTCACTATTCATATTTGATCAGATGAAGATCTCTGAATTGATCAGATAAAAGCATGCAGAAATCTCTGATCCATCTTGAACTAGAAATGCTGCAGAGCTGTCGAAGGTGTCTGCCAGCCCTCATCACAACCATGACCTGGATACAGGTGCCTGCTAATCCACCTGCTCTCATCCACCTTCCACCACCAAAGATCAGCACCATGGATGCCACCAGCTTCCCAGTCTTCTTTGCTTTGTTCTGTTGGTATGAAGTAAATATCTACTGGAACTAGAATGCTGTCAAACATACTCCTGTACCTTCTCAACAATACCTAACTCCAATCTGATCCTTTTCATTATTTGTGTTGAAGTTTTGCTGACCCTCCACTGTTGTTCAGTTGCTGTTTCTTTTTGTTCCTTGAGGGTCCTACAAGGCTGTTCAACCCAGGATGTATCTCTGCCAAAGGCTGCTCTGCTGGGAGACAAGGGAAGCAAATTCACCTCTGACCAAACAGGTGACAGAACCATCAAACATGAAGCAGATTCAGTAAGTCTGGTTGGAGGGGGCTGAGAAAGAAAGATAAAAAAGAAATTTCATAATTTAAAGACTTCTCAAGTATTTCTGACTTTCTTTCTGTTGAGGAGTGGGCCTCCTTAAGAGACAGTGAATTTTGGGTGGGGTCAGATGGCCAGTAGGAGTGTGCCTTCTCCTCTAGACCTGGTATATATCTCCTTGGTTCTGTTTTTTTTCTCTGACTGTGGCACAGCTCCCATCAGGAGCTCAAGGGCATTTGGACTTGCAGTCATTCCAGCGGGAGGGTTTTCTGTTGTGCGAGGAAGCATATGCATTCAAACTCAAAGCAGATTGTTTTATACAGTGTCAAATTCTGTGTCGATGGAACATGATAGGATATGTTGAATGGGATACGTAGCATATGGCCATAATTCAGAGAAACACATTTCTCCAGCTAGATAGCTGCTATTGAGTTGGAAAACATGTGCCATGCATTCTGGTGTCTGGCTCCTACTGGAGCAGTGAGAAGACACAAAAGTCAGGTCAGCCCTGGGACATGGTGTCAGCCAGCACCTACATCTCCCTCACCAGTCCCATAGTGCCATACAGAATGAAGCCTCCTGTTGCCACCAAGGGCAAAGTAAAATGCAACAGACCTGTTGCTGAGTTTCACACCTCAAGTACAGGCTCAGAAGCCAACATACATGGACAGGTTGGGCTGCCCATCAAGGCTGGGATGTGGGGCTGGCATTGCCATGCCTCGTCCCTGCTGTCCCCAGCTGCTCAGCCTGAGGCTCTACCTGACTCCCTGCAACACTGTGGGGTACCTGCAGCCTTCATGGCATCCCTGGGCTGGTGGGATCTGGGCTGTGCACAGCAGACCCAACTCCTGAAGGAACACAGCCTGCAGAGAGCTGAGCTGTGAAGCAGCTTCAGCAGTATTAATCATCAGCTCTTGCCTCCTGCCAGGTTGTGCGTGCAGTTCCTCCTGTGGTTCAGCTGCTAAATACCTCGTGGTCAGGCTCATGAGTAATTACCTGCCTCAGCCTACTTTGAAATAATGAAGTAAGTGTAAACCACTGCCCTGCAGTGATCCATCCCTTTCAGCACTGCCGTTCCCTGCCCACTGCTTTGCTCCACTCCCTTGCACCCGGCCTGGCTTTAACACTGCTCTGCTGCATCACAGCCAGGAAATAACCATCCTGTCCTTTGACCTTCCCCTCACACCTTCCCCTCTGATATATCTTTAACAGTCTGCATTCCTTCTGCACTTGTCTCCAGCCCTTGCACAGCTCCAACCCAGTCTCATTGTTACTGTTTCTCAAGACACCATCCCTTAGTCCCTCAAGGTGATGCCATCTGCTTGTTCTCCTGCCTTTCCTGGTCAGTCACCCCTCCTGACCCATTGCCCCAGCTCTCAAAGTTCTCATCATACTCATAGCACTGTACTCCTGAAGTTCCACTAGCTCAACTCATTCCCAGCACTAAATGCAAAAAGGATGAAAGCGAAGGTGGAGTGACTGGTGCATAAAGACCTGTTTCCTCAGTGTTTTTTTCTTTTTTTTTTTTTATTTTTTTAACAATAAAATGGCCTTATTTATTTATTTACTTACTTTTAATGAGAAACTCCCTCTGGGGAGGTCCACAGATGCCTATGTAGCCAAGGGTAAACTTATGCTGGCAGCTACACACAGACTTGAGAAGTTGAGCCTGCACATACTTGTGGTTTTAGGGTCTTCAGCTTCTGTGTCCCTGGCTTGAAACTATTATTCACATGTTCTGGATTCTTAGCAGCTTTGATGCTGAGAATATTTTGTGTATTGAGCTCCCTCAAAGCCTCTCAAATAAGAGCTCCTTAAACCAATCAGCAACAACTATCCTTGGGTTTGTTCACTGGGGCTGATGCTATCTTCAGCCATTTTAACCTTTCATCACAGAGTATGAAACCTCTCACCTGGAGGAGGTGAAATACAGGGTTGTGGTTAGGGCCAACACACAAGTCTTGTATACTGGTTTGTACAAGGCTCAGCTGATGACTGGTTTCAGGGTTCATGTCCCCTGCTCTTGTTGAGAAAGTAAACACTGTTATTAAACTTGTGAAGGAATGCATGCTTCGATTTACTCAATCCTTGCAGCAGAACAGCATGTAGTAATGTTGTGACAAGGAGCAGATCTGCTTCTGTAGGTGAAGAAGTACTTGGACTTAGAACATGTAGGTCTTTCTGACCCTGGGAACACAGGGAAGCCTTGACCAAAGCCTCCAGATGACTGAGTGGGATATCCATTCCCACCAGAAAACTGACTTTGATTATGCTCTTGGTAAAAAAAAAAAATCCCAGAGAAATTATGGATGTCCCATCCCTGGAGGCGTTCAAGTCCAGGTTGGATGAGGCCTTGGGCATCCTGAGCTGGTGGGTGGCAGCTCTGCTCAGGGCAGGGGGTTGGTACTGGACTTCGAGATCCCTTCCAGCCCAGACCATTCTATGATTCTGTGAAAACAGCATTTGTCTTTAACAATAGAGAAAGTACTTTAATGTGAAAGCTGACACACAGTTCAAACTTTGGACAGCTCTTTGTCTCTTGAGTCATGTGTTTGTGAGAAGTAAATAATACTTAATGACCCACAGAAATCAGCAGACCTAAATATTTGTCTGCCTGTGTATTTCACAAAAAGTTCCACTGATTATAGAGGGTCACTCAAATGTAACAGCTTGGCCCAGATGTGCTCCCCTTGTGCCATGGAGCAGCAGGCTGCTGGTTACCTTCAGATCCCATTGTTCATCTGTCTGATGGGCTGCACACAGCAAGTGCCTCTGTGTGGACTGTGGTGGCCTACTTTGTTTTGTTCTCTAGAATTACAAATATCTTCTTCCAGGGAGGGTATCTGTGCAAGAGCACATGGGTTACACCTCTACTTCCTTAAATCAGTGAGAAGTGAAAGCTAAGCCTATCTTCGCTTACTGAGGTGGTCATCTGAGTCGTGATTCACTGCCAATTTGAATGCAGCTCTGGTATGATCACTCTCCTTGTATTTGCTCCAGCACATGGATTTGGACAAAAAGTATCTGAGTACAAGGGGAAGATAGGGAGCTACTGAAGCTAATGTTTAGCTTGATGTAACAGTTTGAGGGGAGACACTGGGAGGTCTCACGCCTGGTCTCTGTTGGCTGGAATCCATAGCTTCTTGACTTAAAGCAGCTGAAGATTGGTCCCCAAGCAGTTTTCTTCCTGCATAGGTGGAGCCATGGTCAAGCTGCTTGGTACACGTCTGCACAGATAGGTGTCCTTTAAAAGACAACAAACAGCAAACAGGGGACTGAGATTTAAAACATGGACGTAAGCATTCTGCTAACCTCTGACTCTGGCCCATGACGCCAAAGTGATCCACACTCAATAGCTCAGGAAGGCCCCAGGTCAAGCTGGGTGAAGCCACTGGGCTTTGTCCAGGCTCTGCACTGCTCTCCCTGATTCTCCTCCCTCCTGCCCATTGCAAATAACCTCACAGGCCCTCCAAGCCACCACTCATCCTCTGTCCAAGCAGCTGCCCATATGCTGTAGTTCTTTCATTGGTATAATGTGTAGGATGTAGCCACCTAACCATCCATTCTTTTTTCCTCCTGAATCCTGAGAGGTGAATTCCTTCTCCACTCAGCTACGTGCAAGTAAACTGCCTCTTTTTGGATTATAGGAAAGTAAATGTCTTTACGTCCAGCATTCAGATCTCTTTCACTGGAAAACTCCAAATAAGAGTGCAGTCACAGTGCTCTGGCTTGGGCGTGGACCTCTGGGACCCAGATGGGACAGCCGACTTGAAGGGTAGTGATTTCTATCCCTGAATGGAGATTATAGAATCATAGAATTGTAAAGGTTAGATGAGATCACTAAGACCATCTAGTCCACCTCCACCATGCCCAGTAACCACATTCCTGAGTGCCACATCTCCACGTCTCTTGAACACCTCCAGGGACAGTGACTTCACCACTTCCCTGGGCAGCCTGTGCCAGTGCCTCACTGCTCTTTCTGAGAAATCTTTCCTAATACCCAACCTAAATCTCTCATATTAGCACTAGGAGGACCTTCAGACATGCAATGCAGCATTGGGTGTCTCATGTGCTGGTGAAGGAAATGTTAACTCACTTAGTTTTTCTGTAATGTGTTTCCACATGTGATGGTGCAACCACACTGTTATGATCCCCAGATGAAAAAAAAGGGGGGTGGGGGTGGGAATGACAGAAAAAGCCTGCTAAGATTTCCACTTTCATTCCTTCTAGATTCTGCCTATATACAGAAAAACATGCAAAAATCCACAATTTTGAGTATCATCCTTCAAGATGGAGTCCTCTGCCTCCCTCTCCCTTCTGTGCAGTCCATGACTCGATCCCTCAAAAGCACTGATCCTCATTCATCATGCTCTGCCCCGCACCACAAAATACATCTTGCCGGCTCCTCCTGGTACTAAATAGTATTTTATCAGCGAAACAAAGTTTCCTTACTCACCTCCCGCCTCTCCCTCCTCAGGGTAGAATCACGCTGGAGTTCTCCCTAGTGACAGAAGTCAAATGCTTCCCACTTCAGTGTTTATTCGGTAAAACATTTTACATTCCAGGGGAGATACCGGTCTGTCATTAATGGGTTCTTGGCTTGATGCCAGCAGCTAATAGTTTTATTGGTCCTCACAGCACAGCACAGCCGTGCAGGTACTGCACTGAGCTATTGCATCCCTTCCTTTGGCCCTGACCTGGGAAAATGCATCAGTGGAGAGATGTCCTCAGGGTCTGCTATGGGGAGGAAGAGATGATGGTTTGTGCCCCGCTGAACTCTGCAAGGACTGTAGTGTGGATCTCCCCCAGACCATTCCTGCTGCACTCCCCCAAGCAGAGGGGCTAGATGCATAGCACAGGTGTCTGCTTGGAATACTTTGAATGATAGAATCCTTAGAGTTGGAAGATACCGTTAAAGGTGATCTAGCCCAACTCCCCTGCAATGAACAAGGACACCTACAGTTCCATTAGGTCGCTTAGAGCCCCATCCATCCTGACATTAAGTGTCTCCAAGTATGGAGCTTCCACCACCTCTCTGGGAAACTTGTCTACCCTCACTGTAAAACACTTTTTCTTATACCCAGACTAAATCTCCCCTTTAATTTGAAACAATTTCCCCTTGTCCTGTTACACAGACCCTGCTAAAGAGTCTGTCCTCTTTCTCATAGCTACTTCAGTCTCATTGCCCATCAGTGATTAAGACCAAACCACTTATTTCTTATACCCTTTTACTCCTTCAGCCTCTGTGACAATTGCTTTTAAATGGGGGCTTGCATTTGTCTTTGAGCTGGAGAAGCAGGGTGTTATATATGTGCATATGCATTTCAAGGGGATGACGTAGCTGTAGAAAAATGAGTGCTTTGGTGCTACAGGTCAAGTTTATTTAACACTGCAATGTTTTAAAACAGGGTGAAGCCATTTCAATTAAATGTCCCAGAATGTTTTGCGAGGTAATCGTTTAAGAAACAGCTCAGGGCTACTACTGCAAATCAGGCACATCCTGCGTAAAACATGCTGCCAAGAAAACAGTGTGTATTAGAAAAATGAAGCCGAGGACTTTACAAAAAATGAGGGAAATGGTTATATTCTTTTCAGGACAGTCTGGTTTGTAACAACACATTATTACATAACTCAGCATTACAGCTGTGCAGTATTGGTGTTGCAGCAACAATGTGATATAGCCATAGGATACACAGAGAAGAGGAAAAAAAAACAGAGGACGTTGTATTGGCATTGCTAACACACACTCAAACCTGTTCAAAACTCTTTCCTTTAATGCTTGCATGTCTGTGTGGTCCAGACAGGGAGACAGAAGATACTTCATTCTTCAGCTCTGGTCAGTTCTCATGGCATTACTACCTCTAGATCTATAACACTGGGAGATTTCTGTTGCTTATTGAAAGTTGTGCACTGGATTTTTATTTTTTTTCCCCAGGACTGTTGGTTATGTGATCCTTTTCTGTACAGAAATATTTGAAGCTGTGGCTCAACGGTATCTAATTCTGTCTCCAGCAAGAATAGAAATCGGAGGAAGGAAGTTTCCAAAGTGAGTGTCAGGTTATGATCTCTTTTTCAGAAGGATAAATCCAAAATAACTTGGTGCAGTTACTTCAGATTTATGCTAGCATAAATAAGATAAGAATTTGGCTCTGGGAATCTCTGTGGTTCCCTGTTTGCTCATCTAACAGCTGGCAGCTTGCTTCTTGCTATTCCTCTTGCTTTTCTAGGCTGATTTGTCTTGCCTGGTGCTCAGGTCAGGGCCAAATGAGCTTGGGAGTTGGTTAAACAGCAAATGCGTTTCACACAACACACAGCTATGAGCGGCTCAGGATCCTTCACATACTCATACATATTTCAGATTTCCCAAAGGGCAGAAATTAATGGTTAGTAAATGGATAGAAATATTACTTCACACAGTATGTAGTCAACCTGTGGAATTTGGTGCTACAGGAGGCCACCCATCCAAACCATGGGTCAAGGTTTGAAAAATGGCTGGATAATTTCATGTCAATTAATAACACCCAGAGCCAGGCCAGCAATGACTGAAGAGAGCAGACCTCTTGCACCACAAGCTCTGCTGCAGGGACCAGGGATGGATTTTCCCTTGGTGCATGGCTGTGCCCAGCTGCCAAAGTCAGCACTTCCAAGCTCTCCTTGGCTTCAGAGGGGGAAATGGAGGTTTTCACAGCTCTGACCACTGCAAAACCTCAGGTCTCAACCCTTTCTGGCTCTGAAGGAGATGAACTCTGCTAGAGTTAAGGACTTGCACTGTCTCCACCTGCTTTTGGTATACAGTGTTGTTTGTGTACTGGGCCTGATCAGCATGTGTTCACCAACAAACACATACACAGAGGACAAAATAACCAAGCACACATTTCTGTCCATATTTAAAGTTAATCAGACAACAAAATCTTTTCCAAACCATTTTAGAAAAAGAATATCTCTGACTTAAGCCACTATTTTCCTGGTGTCTAGGTGTCTGTTCTAACTTCTGCCTCAGGAATTTCCATGGGAAATCACCAACCAGCCCAGGGAAGCTCCACCTCCATAGTACCCATACACTGAGCCATCAGCTAGTGACTGATGGGGAGAAGTTTTATGGGAGGCTCTGGCTGCTGGGAACTGGGTGAAACTGGTTGGTTGCCTCAAGCTGAGGCAACAGAACTCTGCTTACCATGTCCCAGACTGAACTTACCTCACATTCAGTATTTCTCTGTAAGGAAACTGATATTGTTTTCCAGGACTGTGTAGGGCTTCCTAGCACAGTGATGACCACAGGGAAGATCAAGAGGGTTAATGATGCCACGTGTTGAACTTGGTGATCCTTATGGGTCCGTTCTAACTCAGGATATTCTGATTCTATATTACTATGGTACCTTAAGTGGTTATTTATGGACATTACCATCTGCAGGCCTTGGTACTGCGTCTAGGTCTATTTACAAGTGCAGACATGGCCTCAGATGTATGACTTCTTGCAAATCTGTCTTTCTAAAATGTCTGGTTGTATTACACAGTAAACAAGAAAGACTGGGAAGATTCATGGATGTGGTGGTGAGCTCTCCAAAGGTATTTCAGTGAAGTCAGTGCACCATAGGTAGGTGTGATCTGGAGTCCCTGGAGTCTCTGGTCTCTTGTTTAGCAATGCACGCATTCTCTGAAGTTCCTTAGAGAGACGAACTCTGCAGTATATAGGAGAGGTGTTCTCATACTCTGTAGGAAAAAAAAAAAATAAAGGAAAGATGTTTCAGCATTGCACAACAGAGGTGCACAACTTTAACAGCAGCCTCTATAGAGAGCCTGAGGACGGCACAGAATTGCATATCAGATCCATGATCCATACACAGATTCATTATTTTTTATTACTGAGAGTTCTGACTGCATAAAGCACCTGAACAATAAAGGCATCGTGGTTTCCTGTCACAGCTGGGAAAGTGATGTCAGTGGGAAATCTGTCCCCAGCTCTTTTCAAACCAACAGCTTTGCCTTTGTGGGGACCTGAGGGATCTGAGTGCTTCTGCTGAGCAGTTGCAGTCTTCTGCTTTGGTCAGACTAAGATAAAAAAAACCACCCTCTTCACACATAGAATTTCCAAAGAGGTTTATACAAATGGCAACTCTCTCACTTGACTCAGGGGAGCTGTCACTTGGCAGACTGTTAGAGAAAAATCCTCACTTTCCTATGCAGAAGCTTGTTAGAAGTGTGGGTCAGCACATGGCAACCATCGGATCTGAACAAACTCTTCCCCTTTCCCCTACCTTCTTTAGGCTCAGCTGAAAATGAGTCTGCAAACAACCTCAGCATTTTGTGTGCTCCTTTGAACTGTTGATCAAAGACATCATGACATTTCTGCTTCGTTCAGTACAGCAAGGGACAGCTAAACACTCTTCGATGATCTTTTTGGCAAGTAGGAGAACTCTTTCTGCTGAAGCTGCCCATGATGAAGCTTGCAGCTGTGGTGAATAATCTTTGGATTCCCAGTCCACCGCAGATGCAGACACAGGCCTCCTCCCCTATGTAAGCAACAACCTTTGTTTTCTTCTGCTTCTTTGTCAACTGTGAACAGAGACCTGCCAGCAGCTGCAGTATACTCATAAAAAGGAGCAAAGATCTCCAGTCACCTCTGTCCCCAAGCAGATGTTCACAAATATCCTGTTTCTTACTATGCTCAATATGTTGAAGTACCTGGAAGGAACATTCTGTGAGGTGTAGAGGATCCAGAACACCTTCAGCTCATGGCTCAGAGGCAGACAGTGGCAGTACGTGGCCAATGGACATCTCACAAGCATTGCAGAGCATGGAGCTCGGAGGGACAGATGCACCTACGATGTTCTCATACACATTCAATTCATTTCAGAAATCTAGAAACCCCCTCTGTCTCTCTCCTGTGCTTAATAATCTTTTCTTCCAGAGATATACTGAAGCAGAGGTGGAAGTGGTACCCACGGCTTTGTCTCCATGAGTTCAGCCAAAGAAATGACCAGAATAAAACAGTTGCCCTCCAGCTGACCAAGTTTTTAATAGGAAATGCTTCAAAGAAACACTGATTCATCAGAAAATGTCACTGTGGGGCATTTTTCTAAAACACAGCAGTACCTAGATGAAGCTGCTGAGTATCTCAGACCCAGAAGGAATTTCTGGTCAAATCAAGGGAGAGATTATTCACCTCTCCTTGGTGAAAGGCTGGCACATCACAGAGATTCTAGTCAATCAACCAAAGTACGAAGCCCAGGTCACCCTATGGGGCCACCAGCTGCCTTGTGAGCCTGTTTTTTTTTTTCCAGAAAAGGTTTCGTGGAGAACACTGCATTTTGATTTAATTCTACAGATAATAGAAATGTGATAACCTTCATGTTTTGCATGAAATGGATTCCTGGTCTTCTAGACAGACCTAGCTAGTGGTGCATAATAAAACTAAACTTAAAGCTTAAAAGACAGTTTGAAATGTTTCATCAGTATTTTACAAATCTAGAAATGCAGAGGGTTTTAGTTTACTGTTTGATTGTTTTGTTGTTGTTGTAGTTGTTTTTTTCCTATCTTACCATAAAGAATACATTTGTGTATCTCTTCGTGTGTGTAAGCATTTAAGTAAAAATTAATATTTATAAAAATGATCAACATTTAACAACATTTAAACAAACACATCTAACTTCAAGTTAGCTTTGAGATACCATGAGGCATGATACAGTTCTTCTAGAGCAAGAGTTAGGCAACTTTTAGCTCTTTAACTTATTTTTTCTAGAAAATCTTTCAGACACATGATCTTTATTATGAGAAAAACATAACAAAACAGAACACACACAAAAAAAGAAGAACATTTACGTCTATATCTGGTAAATAATCTTTAGTTTCCTTACCTCTTCCACAGGTGCTATTCTAAATCTTCTGGCCTTCTGAAGTGAGCTTGCCATGAAGTGCTGATAAGAATTTAGATATGCAGTGATGATGGCATGAGGTTCAAGGTCTCATCTGTGCAGCATGGTCGGACTGGGGAAGTAATGGTTTCAATCATAGAATCATAGAATCACAGAATCATTTGAGTTGTAGGAGGCCTTTAAAGGTGATCTGGTCCAACTCCCCTGCAACAAACAGGGACACCTGCAGCTGCTCAGAGTCCCGTCCAGACTGGCCTTGAGTGTCTACAGGGACAGGGCATACACCATCTCTCTGGGTAACCTGTGCCCACAGGCCATTCCTAATATCCAATCTAAATCTGCACTCTTATAGTTTGAAACCATATAGCCTTGTCTTTTCACAACACACCCTCACTGCAGCATAAGCACTGATGAAACAAGCTGGAGAAAATCATGGCTGAAGGACTGCATTTTTGCCCATCTGTCTTGGGTTGACAAGACTGGAAAGGAGAGCCTAGAGCACTGCTGTGGTTCCAGGCTGTGCAGGAAACTTGGATCAGCAACTGATTTAACAGTGCTACTCATTTCTTATGATACCTAAAATAGCATTTTCTTTTTTGACCTGTGCTAACACTTTGGATCACCATGATGTATATGCATCAGTGTCCCTGCAGAGCTACCCAATAATCCCTTGTTAGCCAACCATTGCAGCACAGGAGAGCTCTAACCCTGTGGGGGAGTTAGTTCATTATCACCATTACAGTCTCTCCAGGGTCTACTGCAAGCCTCCATACCATCGTCCCCCTCTGGGTTTGCCAGGAGCTGTGTCTGACCTCTGAGGATTTCTGAATGTGATTCATTGTGTGTTACAGCACATCCATTCCCCTGAGCGGCGATTACATTGCCTTTGATGTGGGTCACTGTGGAAGGATGGAGGCTGCATGATGTCACCAGCTTCCCCCCATCCCTCTGACGGACCGGTGAGGTGCTGCCAATGTCAACATGGAGTGGTGCTACTGGCTGGCTAAGATAAGCGTGGTGCTGAGCCCTTCCAAGGCTCCACCAGCGTTCTGTCAGCCTGCTTGGCTGCCTCAGGCAGTGTTTCACAATGTCCTGTGGAAAGGTGTCTGACTTGTATGTCCATTTGGAGCTGTGCTGCAGTTTCTATTTTTGGAAATAAGATGTCTGAGTGTGGTTAGGAAACGGTCATAGAATCACAGAATAACTGATGCTGGCAGGTACCTCGATGATCTTCTTGTCCAATCTCAGCTATAGCCCAGGACCATGTCCAGTTTGATTCTGAGCATCTCCAAGGATGGAGGATCCACAGCACCTCTGGGCATCCTGTTCCAGGGCTTGATCAGTCTCACCATGAAGTGTATGTAAGTGGAATTCCTTGTATTTCTGTTGATAGAGAAGCAGGTGCTTGTGGCAGACATTTCTGCCCTACTGTGTATGTGGGAGGATCAGTCAGGAAGAACTTGGTTGGAGGCTGGAGAGATTGCTTATCTCCTTTTCCCAAAATGTTCCTGAGGTATGTTTGCATTAAATTGCCTTCTTTTTGGCGTTGGACTCAAAAATAAAAACAGTGGGAAAAAAAATCCTGATGGTGACAGCTCAGCCTTAGATGTTAAAATCAGTTCTCCTTTGTGGGTAGGAGCTCATTTATACACATGATTTATGCCTGCTGGAGTGAGAGAGGGACAGACTTAACAAATGATAGGTTCTGAATGGTTACAAGGCAATGTTATTAATGCCTGCTGCCTTGGTGCTCTGCCCGACTTTGAACTCCTTTCAATGGTACAGGGCTGAGCAAGAGCTGTGCGATTTTTGAAATATTTCCGCATAATTAAGCTTTAAGACAGATGGAGAAATGTGAATTTCCTAATGGAACCTACTAAAAAGAGCTCAAAATAAAGCAACAAAATCTTCCTTGGTTGGAACAAGCCAGTTGGAGAGAATAAATTCTAGTGCCATGCACCCTTGTCAGAGAGGGCAGGCTTTGTAAAAAGGCATTTGTGACATATTCCACTACTCTCAGCCCTGGGGTCTGTAACCACAGAGCAGCACTTTTCTGGGTGAGCGTGACCAAACCCGAGCCTTAATGTATTAAAAGGCATACAAGATGATTCAGTAGGTGCTAATGCTGCTAATTCAGTAGGTGCTAATGCGTGAATAATTATAGACATATTTAAGCAGCTGGTGCTGTGCCTTCAAAAGTTTCTGTGCATGGAAATTAATAGCTCTGTGGTTGCATGTGTGCTCTACATGTTACATAAAATGAAGATGTTGGTGGCAGCCCCGCAGTACAGTTTGAGTCAAGATTTGCACTTAAATAGAATTAAAGTCTTTGTTTTCCGTTTTCCTGAGTCCAGGTATGGCACAACAGATCCTTGGAAAATAATTGTTTTTTCACTGTGTTCTTTTAATAAAATACTCCTCCTTTTCAGATAGCATCTGTGAGAAGTTCTCCATGATTTCCCCTCACATTTCTCAGGTTCCCTATCAGTGTGAACTCAGTTCCAACAAACTCTCTCCACACAAGTTTGCTGCCAACACACACAAACACATAATCACCTATTTTGGAATCACTGTTGTGTGAGAAGCAGACACTGGAGCTGCTTCATGTGGACACCTGGGTAAACCCTTCCAGATCAGTGCTCTTCCTCTGAGGGGACCTTGGGCAAATCACAGAATTGCAGAGGTTGGAAGGGACCTTAAGAGATTGAGTCCAACACCTCTGCTAAAGTAGGTACACTACAGTAGGTTGCACAGGTAGGCACCCAGACAGGTCTTGAATACTATCTCCATAGAAGGATACTCCACAACCTCTCTGGCCAACCTGTTCCAGTGCTCTGTCACCCTTACCATAAAATTCTTCCATATGTTTTCATGGAACTTCTTATTTTCAAGTTTTAGGTCATTACTCCTTGTCCCATTGCAACACACCACATAGAAGAGCCTGGCCTCATCAATTTGCCTCCCACCTCCTGTTAGACATTGAAAAACATTAATCTGATTCCCTCTCAGTCTTCTCCAAGCTAAACAGTCCCATGTCTCTCAGCCCTGACCCATACAGGAGATTCTTCAGGCCCTTTATCATCTTTGTGGCCTGCTGCTGAACTCCTTCTAGGAGATCCCTGTCTTTTTTGAACTGAGGAGCCCAGAATTGGACACAGTATTCTAAACATGGACTCACCAGGGCAGAGTAGAGGGGGAGGGATCATCTCCCTCGACTTGCTGGCCGCGCTCTTTTTAATGCACTCCAGAATACCTCTCAATGAAGGGCAATGAAGTTACACAAGGCAGGAACGCGGCAGGGTACCCCGATCCAGTAATCTCACTGACTGCAGATGGCTCTTTCTCACATGTTTTGATGTGGGATAAGAAGGTTCCTAGGCATATGCCCAGGGTTGCCCAGCACCTTGTAGGATTGGCCCCTATTGAGAACTGGGCCAGTGTGGGTGTTGGCAGCAACATCCAGTTGTCAACTCTTTGGCTCTGGGATACAAAGCAGGGTCGAGTTGATGCTGTCTGGTAGATCACCCTGGGTCATCCTGACAGCTGTAGAAAGCACTTTATTGCTTCTACCAGATAACTTAGGAGCCTGCTTTCTCTCTTCTGTTCTCTCAGAAAACAAGTGTCAAGGCTGCTTCCCCTCCAGTGACAATGCCCGGCACAGCATTGCAGAGGGTTCCAGCTGAGCAGAGTGGGCTGCAAACCAGGTATTTCCTAAATAAACACATGCCACAGGAACACGGAACTCACCAACCAACACTGTTGCTCTTCAGGCATTCTTGCCCTGGAGCAGGTGAAGAGGGCTCTGGTCAGTGTTCACTAGGCCACTCTGGAAGAGCCACACAGCTTTGGGTGGGAACCAGCCCACAGATATCCAGCGTGTTTAGATGCTCACAAGGCTTAGATTAATTAAATAGGCATTGCTGTAGCAGCTGTTTCAAATAGCTTCATCCCAGTGGGGCTTCCAATGCCTTGGTTTTTAGTAGGTGAATCACGTGAAGGTTTCACATTATCATTTGGCTATTTGAAGATGGAGTGATATCCAGTGCTTTTCAGTATTTCTGGGAATTTCATGTTAATATGCTCTCCAGTGCTTTCTAAAAGTCACAGAGCTCTCTCCACAGTATCAGAGACACTGCACAGAAAGGGTTGCAAATTCTAATTAAAAAAATCCTGGATGACAGGCAACAAGGTCTGCTCTCATGGGCCTTGTGTACAGGTGAGGAAGTCTCAGAGTTCATGAATGGTTCATTTATACTGCACTTTAACTTATCTGCTTCTGAGTGCTCACAGTCTGCTAAAAAAGTTGGATAAATTTGCACTGGATACCCCTCGTCTAAACTGATTATCAGTATCAGATCCAAAAATAATTTAATTCCTCTAAACATTACCTGTTGCTTCCTGTTACACGGCACAATAGTTGATTGTCTGCCTCCATTGTGCAATGTTTTGTCATGTCAGCCGAAGCCACAGATGGGCTGAAAGTGGAGATGAAAGTGCTCTGCACTCCTTTACAATCAGTAAGCCAAAAACCAGGGAATGCACTTCACATCAGATGCCCCCCAGCCATGGAGGTAATTACTGTTTTACCTTCAGCTTTGTAGAGATATCCGTGAGCTGTCTGATATGCAGTGCTGGCCGCGCTCGCAGAGGTGAGAGGGCAGAGGGTGTTCACAGAAAGAAACCACATTTTCCTGACTTGTCAGAAATGTGCAGTGCGAAAGAACTCACTTTGTTTTACAAGCAGCTCCCAAGGATTTGCATTTTCTGTAGTTAGTTATAGAAAATGTGGGTAGTCCTCCTCCTGAAGGAGAGCCTTTCCCCTCTTGTCCCTTTGCACCCTTCTGGGGGGTCTGGTGTCTGCCCTGCTCTCCCCAAAGTGCTGCTGGAGGAAAATCCGTTCTATTAGAAGATAACTCAGGTATGAAACTCAAGTGTAACTCAGGTGAAACCATTCTTCACTCACTCTGTTCCTCGCTCAGTCTTATCCTCAGTCTTGCTCTAATTTTATTTTGGGCTTTTTCTTTTCCATCACTATCCCGTGTCTCTTTGTATCCTCTTTTGAAGGATTACTGATATAATTACTGATTATATTTTTCTAGAGAGAAGAAAGGAAGGGAAGGGACTGAATACAAAAACCAAACCAAACCAAACCAAACCAAAACAAAAAAATCCCTAAAAATGAGAGAAGACAAAAGGGAAGAGAGCAGGGCTATACAGGTCCCTTGGCATATACCAAAAATGCAACCTCAGCATGCCAGCAGGATCACACCCAGCAGTTCTGCTCCCAGAATAAAATCCGAACAGCAGGAGGAAGTCCCTTTCTGCATCACTGGCCACAGCTATGCCAGGCTGTCCCAGAACCCAGACAGCAGTATGTCACTGCCCCAGTATCCTGCCAAGCCCCAAGAAAGAGGTGGGACTCACTGCCTACCCTGAAGGACTATGCATGTACCTGTTTTGACTCTGGAGGAGGCAGATACTTAAATAACCTGAAAAGCTCGCTGGGCATGTCATGTCATAGAATACAGCCATACAATATCATGACTTGGGTTGGAAGGGACCTTAAAGCTTATCAAGCTCCAACCTTTCTACTGTAGGCAGGGCTGACCACTACCAACTCAGGCTGCCCAGGGCCCCATCCATCAGGGCCTTGGATGCCTCCAGGGATGGAGCATCCATAGGTTCTCTGTCCAACAGCTCTTCCTTTTTGCCCTTCTTGGACTCCATCTTGACTGGCAGTGCTCTGAGCAGCAGTCCCATATGGTAAGGCAAGGAGAAGGTGCAATTAGTCTGGAGCACTTTATTCTCATCAATCCTACATGCAGTGAGCTGAAAATTTCTTCCACTGTGAACAAGCTAGTGCTTATTCATCTTGCATTATCCAAGAGCAAAGTGTGCAGACAAGATGGGGTATGATCGTCAAGCCCACATCTGAGCTTTGAGTTGAGCCACAGCTCTTCCATGGCATGGGGAGGAGAGAGACTATTTCCATCTTTCAAAATCCTTGAAAAGCATCACTTCTACCCCCTCCTAGTTGTGTGATAGTGAATTTACTTCATTAGTTAAGTGCCTCATGTTGCATCATTAGTACATTTTGATTAGCACTTCCACAACAGGGATCATTTTTCTTGCGTCAGAAAATTGTGTTCTTAGGATTTCTGTTCTGCATTTCTTACCAGCATTCTTCACAGTTGTTCTGACGGTGTCCTGGAATCTTCTCTCGGCACCTGGTTTCTGCTGTCCCCTTGAGATATTCTTTCAGACTCACAGAGCAGCCAATCGAGGAATCTTCTGCACCCCTTCCTCAGAACCAATCTGTTAGTGTTATCCCTCTATCTTCTCTTACCACTGACAGGTCCAAATACAGCAGATCATATTCATTCAAGCATATCATATTTTTGCTTGGCTATTTTTCAGACCCACTTTTCTGCAGAGGAATAAATAATCTTACAGAGTAAGGCAGAGAAATGTTTATGATGTGTTTAACTCCTGTTTGAGTCAAATCATGAATTAGACTCCTCAGACCAGTGCGTGACCAGCTCTGGTAATAGTGGCAGGGCTGGCCTAGTAGGTATGCACACTCTGTGTCTTGATTTCCATGGCATTAACACCAGGTACTAACACATTCAATGAGATTTATCTCTTGACCCTATGAGCTGAAGTAGAAGTTTAAGACCAGACTGCCCTTGGGGCATAAGGGCAGCTTTGTCTGTGCCTGAGGTTGCGCTCTGCAGGAATTCAGCCACAGGCAGGGGAGCACAGAGTTGCTCTGATGATCAGTTAAGTGCTACATGTTAAATAGTCATCTCATGAACAACTCACTAAAAGAATGAGATCCCTGGTCTCCCCTTCTCACTAGTGATGGAGTACTGAGTCTGAGAGCACTCTTGCTCTGTCACTCCCTGTGGTCCAAATGATTTTTAATGACTCCTTGCGAAGTGGAGCATTTCAGCAACAGGGGCTGGTGTTCCTTCTTTTCCCTCTCTGGAAACTCCTGGGCTTTGAGTCCTCAAAGGCAGAGAGCAGCTCAGTGCCAGCAGGCATTTGAGTGGGAGATCTCATCATTGCACTTCATCACAGCACTACCAGGGCTATGTAGGGTTGTGCTCAGGTCATTTAAAGTTGCAATGCGTTAGTTTGTTTTATAGACAAAATATGATAAATGTTCTCATTAGAAATATTCAATAAGAAAATGAACACATTCTAACAGCTTATGAAACATTTCAATTACCTACTACTGAACAATAGACAGGAAGCTTGTTCCATGAGTCAGAAAAAAATAAGCTGAAAATAAGAAACACGGGGAATTTTGTCTGAAGTAGATGTTTGGTTCTACATTCAGAAAAGATGCACGTTATACCTTGCAGTTTAGGTTGCAGAGGCATCTACAATGAAGAATTATTTAGCAAATTTTGTACATAGGAGACATTTGGGCATACACCCCTAAAAAGTCCTGTGATGACCTTACTCCACAAAGATTAGTTTAAACTGCACAAAATGAAAATCAACATAATTAAAAAAATAAATAAATAAACACTACATTTTCTGTGTTAAAGTCTGTGGATTCTACAGTTTTTCACTTTGTACTCACAGGAGGGAAAATTGCCATGCCTGGGGCAGGGTGAGGGGCACACCAGCTCCATGCTAGCCATGACCAGCACGGACCACTGTGTGCAAGTGCTGGAGCTCTGCCTTGGCTATGTTTGATTTACTAAAGCAGACATAGACTATTTGTCCAGATGCTTCAGCACAGGACAAAATACAGCTATGGGAAGAAGCCACATGTTTCCATCTGAGGATTTCTTTCATCAAGAGGTCAGAGAAGACAAGTCACTGGCGCGGAAGTGCTCTGTGTATGCAGTGAGTTACCTTTTAAGGGGATTAGAGCACACACAAAACAGAGTCAACAAATTGGTCATGTAGAACATCCCTGCTCCTTGACTGCATCCATCATATATAACCAGACTGAAAACTGCATCTTGGCATTAATTATTGGCTGATTTCATGCAGCTCTTTCTGTTCCAGGAGTTAGTCCCTAAGTAATTAAGTGTTCAGAACAGCAGAGAAGACATCTCCAAATGTGCCTTTGTTCATCTGCAGAGGAACCATGGTATAATTTCTGTTGCCTCAGTGGTGCTTCAGAATGGCTGAGTAAATTCTCAGTAATGTGATGAGTAAAGTAATTATGATTTTGTGATAGTAAATACTGTCATAGAACAAACTTACCAGAATAGTAAGAGCAAATATACAATGGAGCTCATGAGTTTGGCGCTATGACACAGGTCAACCAACCACACAGAGAGATCTGGGAAGAGGTTAAATGGAAGTGCAAGGTGTCTCTGCCCTGCTTGTTAGGGGCTCTGTGAGCTCTCTGATCCCAGGCTGACTGTCTCAAGAGAAAGAGTACAAAGATTTTGTAGGTGGAAGGAGCATATAGGACAACTTCATTACTGGTGAATGTGATGCAATGAGCAGATTTAGGGCAGGGAGGCAAGAAAATGTGAGCATTGTGGTGAGAGCCATGAGGAAACACCTCCTCCTGAGGTGATGGAGGAAGGGAATCCATAGGTATAGTCTCTCATTTAGTTACAGTGAAATGTGTGGAGTAAAGACAGTTTTCCTG
Organism: Odontophorus gujanensis; assembly: GCA_013399175.1. Taxonomy (NCBI): domain Eukaryota; kingdom Metazoa; phylum Chordata; class Aves; order Galliformes; family Odontophoridae; genus Odontophorus; species Odontophorus gujanensis. The sequence goes on along the minus strand of VXAB01009407.1, from coordinate 213,106 downwards.
GGCTCATGTGGTTGTGCTTTACCTCAACTCTGCCTCAAGCAAACCAAGACCTGGGAATCCTCCCTAAGGTATGAAAAAGTATTTTCTTCACTGTTTGTTTTCTCATGCAACAAGCAAAAGAAAGGTGAAGAAGAGGAATCAAGCTATGCTTTGAACGACCGTGATTCATGGTAATGCAGGACTGTGTTTCTGCCATCCTTATGCATGTTTCAGGGCTTTTATATGTGCCAGCCAAGAAAGACAACAACATGGTTGTTATCATGCAAACTCCACTCCTGGCTGGATTTGCTATGGAAATACCGAGCAAGTGACAGTAGTAGAAATGGTAGAGTATGGTTGGGATATGATCACTGACCTGAAGAAGTGTATGTTAGTGCAGAGACATGTTGTCCCCAGGGAACAGGAAAGAGACCTCCAAGAAACCCAGCAAAATGCTTCATTTCTTATCTGTGCTGTGAAAACTCTCTTAGCTTTTGGCAGATGGTGCTGCATGCCAAATATCTAAAAATAAAATAAAATAAAATAANAAAACTCTCTTAGCTTTTGGCAGATGGTGCTGCATGCCAAATATCTAAAAATAAAATAAAATAAAATAATTAAAATCCAAATTAACTGAAACATAGGAATATCAAAATACTGGGTCACACCAGCACCACACTGGGAGTTTAATAGTCTTAGCTTTAAAAGATAATGTCATGTCTACTTTCTGTCTGGAACAAACACCTGGATGTCATGGCTGAGAGGAGAAGGGCATCCCAGGCACTTAAAAGAAGCTGTCCCATGGGTAATATGGTGCCATGGATATATAATCTGATGGCCAAAGTCACCAGATGGTGCTATTGTGCACACTATCAGTTGTGCTTGTGTGACCTTTGCAAACACTTTGAAGACGCGGTTTCTGAGAGGTGTTGTGTGGTTTCTCTATGGGATGAGTTACTGGTGATGGCGTGGTTTGAATTCTCTCTTCCTCCCTTCCTGGGCCAAAACAGCCTTTTGGAGGAAACCCTCCCCCGGCTGAGCACTTCTGTGCTGACTCCAAATCCCAAGGTGGGCACTGCCTTTGTGCCACTTCAGCCACCACTACTTGATCTTAAACCGTAAAACAAAACAGAACAGAACAAGTTACGCACAGAAAAGCCCTCAAATAGCTTCACTTTTTATCTTTGCTATGAGGAATGCCAACATCCACAAGAGGATATCAAAAGTAATAATCAGGGGCTCTTGTGATGCCCAGATAGGCAAGTAGCACATTTACCCTTCTGTGACCCACTGAAGAACTTTCTGAAGCAAAGGCACCCCACAGCTGGACAAAAAATGTTTGGTCTTCGGGCTCAGGTCCTGCAAAACTGAAAGACACTGCTCTGTGCCCAGGGAATGGCTCTGTTTTTCCTTCTGTAGATCATCTCCCAGTGGCAGCAACATGGTTGAGGTGTGATGGAAAGAGTATAGGCACGGGCCAGCCTTACAGAGAACTAGCTCTGTGCTTGATTCCTCTGCAATCCATGGTATCCATGGTATTCTATACTTACACAACACTAGATATGTAACAGTTATATATTACATGTATCGAGTCATTTAATTATATATATGTATACATATATTTATATATTTGCATATGTAAATGTACCAGGGCTGCTCTGAAAGCAATGCCTCCTGTTTTATCATGTTGGCGTACAGCAACAGAGACGGATGATGGCGGTATGACTGTAGAGGGTGAACTTTTCTGGAAATATTCTGTGATATTTTGTTGCTGTGTGACAGATGGCAGCAGAGGGGCAGTCTGATGAAGTGATGTCCGACATGGAAGTGCGGATATAGCAAAAGTGTGTCACTGAATTTCTCCATGCAAAAAAATACGAAACCACTGACATTCATAAATGCTCACTGAATATTTATAGAGACCAAACAGTGGATGTGAGCACACTGTGGAGGTCAGTGGTGCCTTTCAGCAGCAGTGACAATGTTATGAAGGACAAGCTATATTCTGAACGACCATGCACAGCTGTCACATCACAAAATGATGAATGTCTTGATCAGTTTATTCACATCCATCAGTGGATTACAACCAAGGAATAGTGTTCAGAGCTAAACATCAGCTTGAATAGGTTGGAAACAATGGTGACAACACTGGAATATCTCAAAGTTTTTGCCAAGTGGGTCCCACAAATGCTCACACGCTAACAGAAAGAACACCATATGCAAGTTTGTCAGGAACTATTGAATCAATATGAGACTGATGATGACAGTTTCCTGGGTCTCATCATTACCAGTGATGAGATGTGGTATCATCACTACAAGTCAGAGTGACAACAGCAGTTCCTGGAGCAGTGACACATGAATTCCCCATGGAAGACAAAGCCCAAGGTGCAGCTCTCAGAAGGTAAATGATGTGTGCTGTCTTGTGGAATAGGAAAGGGTTGATCCTTCCACATTTCCTGGAACCCAGGCAAACCGTCATCTCCAACCATCTCCAGTCATAATGCTGACTAAGCTGAAGGCTTGAACAATTAGGGTCTGTCCAGAGAAGAAGGAAACTTTTCTTCTGCAACACAATAATGTCAGACCCCATACCAGTTCAAAGACCGTGCAACACTTAGCCAGTATTGGAAAATCCTTATCACACCTCCCATATAGTTTGGAAGACTTCTGACTTCCTTGTGTTTGGGCCAATGAAAGTTGGACTGTGTGGGAAACATTGTCCTAGGAACAGTGTAATCATAGCAGGTGTGAAACAGTGGGTCACCTCCACTGGTGCAGATTTTTATGTGCACGGCATGCAAGCTCTTGTCCATCACTGATGAAAATACAGAGCTAATGGTGGTGACTATGTTGAAAAATAGTGTTTTATAGCTGAGAATTTTCTCTATCAAACAGTGTTATTGTGATCTTTGTATATGTTGTATTTTCCATGGAAGGAGGCATTGTGTTCAGAGCAACCTATGTATGTTTGCATATAAAGATCATGCCAACTTATAACTATAAAACACATAATACAGTGTATACCTCTGTAGAAGTCCCTAATGCCTACAAAACCCATCCATAACATTTCCTCCATGGGACCTTCTCCTCAGAGGGAATACACTTCTGTTTTTGGTCATGCTTGCTGACCTTGAGATCAGCTGTGGAGACCAGCTATTTTGTCTCTCCCTACTCAGAGCCTTGTTCTCCACCATCATTACCAAAAGATGCTAATGAAGGTGACCGTGCAGAAGGATAATTGCCTCCTCCCAGATGTGCCTTTGCAGAGTTCTGCCGAAGGACAAAATCTGAACTGTAATAGAATACTGTCTGTAGGGAACATGACAAGTTGGCCAAGCCAAGACTTGTCTTTTGCAGCCTGCAGAGGTAGGGGTCTACAAGCCTGAACTATAGAACATGGGAAAATTTGCATCAGCTGTCCATATCCAAGTCATTGCAGGGACAGTTATTTCCTTGTGGGACAAATGTAGGGTAAAGAGACTTGGGTTATTGGTTTGGCCTTGACTGTTGCAGGGCCTGAGGACAGAAGGTGAGTCCAGCAACACTACCATCAGGGTTAGGGTCTTGAGTAAAGCACAGGATGATTGGATGCCCAAGCTTGTCAGTGACAAATATTTTACCTTCAGTCAATTCTGCAAGACTCTTAATGAACTTGTTTTCTCTGGTGACTGCTCTCAAATTCCTTTTACTTTTAAATGAATAAGCAGTAATCTGGTTTCTAAACCAGAAGTGTCACCCTAAGATCCCAGATGACAAGCAAAGGGTACTAATAGGTGTTTTAAGAGTTCCATAACAACAGATACATCTTTCATTGGGTCTTTTGGAAGGTATTTCTGTGATTTTTTTATATAAACTCTAGTTCTCTAAACCAAGTAGTAAATTTTGCAAAGCAACATGTAAAATTAAGGCTGACATAAAGCACTGGGTTTTTTTTTGAGAGCTTGTGGTTAAGTAATGTTTTACAGCACTGTAACACTTCAAAGGACAATGACTTTTGCAAGGGCATGGTGTGAGGTTCTGCAGCAGGCTCCACTGACAGCCACAACAGGAGGAACGGAGTACCCTTGGACACCATATGGGGCTGCCCAACTGACAGAAGGGCTGTAAGAATGTGATCTGCCCTGGAAAAGCCACGACAAGAAGCAACACTGGCTGTCAGGGTCCCCACACAGGGCTGGGGCTTGGGACAAAGCTGGGGCACTCCCTCGAGGGGGTACAGCTACTGGAAGATGATGCAGTGGCGTTCGTATGGTTTCAGCACCAGACACAGGACTTGAATCAATAATACAGGAATGTCTGTGGTTGGCGACATTTCTGGCCACAGCAGATGGACCACCATTCAAGGAAGGGTTTCATGCTTCCTCTGCCTCAGGGAATTTTAAACCACATTCCCACATTTCAAACAAGTACCCTCGTCTCTCTCCGGCCTGTAGGTCCTTGTGGAAACAGCAGCATTGCACAGCCGGATTTGCAGAAATCACAGGGCTGGCAGGAAAGTGAGCACTAGGCAGAAGTTAGAGGGGTGCTCGGGTGGGCAGTACCATCCTGGTGTCTGCACCTCGGAGCACCTCCATTCCAGGAGACACCATACCTCTGTGGCTATGACCCTGTGCTACCTGATCTAACTTGAGGGTGGATTTCACTTTGAAGTTGGCCCTGCTTTGAGTGGGGGTTGGACTAGATGACCTCCAGAGGTATCTTCAAAGCCAAGTTATTCTGTGATTCTATGCTTCCACTGCTGTTTTTTATCCAGTTGCTGTTTCATGTAAAATCCCTGGGTGAAGTTCCCTGGCCATTAGGTACAGGCGTGTTCCTTCTTGCCTGCTCTACCTCTGCCTCCATAAATCTCAGGAAGCTCAGCTGTGGAGGTACAGAGTCCTCAGTGGGTTTTTAGTTAACACATAAAGATTAAAAGCTACTATGCACACCAGTAAAGGCAAGACACTCAGAGACACTCTAAATTAAGTAAAAACTCCATTAATTTGATCAAAGAACTAAATTACATGCTACAGTGATTACAGTAGAATGCAGGATTATTTTGTTATATATAAAACATTGCAGAGAAATCCATGTTTATCCAGTAACATTCAATAAGGAAATAACTTCTACATCTCAGAGACATAAATCAGATATATTTAATCACAGCAAAAGACATGGTTAGTATATTATTGGTGTATAAATACGTGAACATAAACGTAACTCTATATAAAAACATTTCATTAAATGGATCCTGAAAAACAGTTTCATGTATTGTAGATTTTAAGGGAAAACAATCAAATCTATATTTTAATACTGATTTAAATATATCTGCATTTTTTTCTCCATTAGGTTTATATATGCAAAAAAAGTATACACTGTATAGCTCAAGATAGAGAAATATACATTAATTTAGCCAGTGGACAACGAAAAAAACATTTTTTGACATTTTTAGGGTGAACAAAGTTATACTTGAAAACAAAAAAGTTTGTGAATCTGTGTCCTGTGTTCAACCCACATTATTTTTCCATAAAGTAACAAGTTTCGAAACATGGTGTGTTCTACAGCAGGTGAAAATATTTAGTACATCAAATTCATGGCCCAGGGCAAAAAGTTGAACTTGGGAACCTATTTAAAGTGCAGTGGAAGTCTGTAAAGATAATGATGGGGAGTTGAAAGCAGCGAAGCCTCCGACAGTAATATCTCAATAACAAAGAGGTAATACTTTGCTGCAGAGGCTTTCTCAGCAACAGTTGGTCCATTTTTGTCATTATGTCTAATCAAGTCCAGTCTTGCCTCAGCCTCCGCAACCAGCAGACACCCAGCACTTAAATATAACCGTATGTGTCCAGTGTGATTACCAACGCTGTAAGGCGCGTCGTACCGCACCCGGCGCTGTCCTCCTGCTTCCAGCTGGCCTCGGACCTCATGCTATCACATTCCAGGTTTTATCCGCTGAATGTGCGTGCCCATGGCATGTGAGGCTGCCTTTTGCTGGGGGTTATGGGGAAGGTGGAATAGGGGACTGTTATTGTGCATGAAGACAGAGCACAGTATCCCCACCCCAGAGTACCTGCAGGCCCAGGGTGAAGGACAACATGCATCTCTTCATGAAGGGGAGGAGGGGAGGGAATAGATGGGGGTAGGAGAGGTCTGAAGTGCCTTCTGAAGTGACACCAGAAAATTCATTAGCATCAATCCATGGTAGGAAATTAAGAATGCACAAAGAAACAAACAGGACCCTCCAGCACTTTGCAAGGTAAACAACCTTGTTCGTATGTTGCTGAAGATTTAATATTACCCACATGGCTTAATGTTTTTCATGAGATTCCTACTGTGACCCAACAATTAGAATAAAGTCATTAAATTACCCCTATTGCTTATTAATTTTGCCCACGCACTGGAATCCCAGATGTGGCTTTCAGTACATTTTTAGGTAGATTTTGTTAAATAATTTCCACCACCCTGGAGAGAGGATGAACCATTTCCCAGCTGAGATGTGAAGCAGGACTGCATTCTTCCCTCTTGAGTATTACTGAAGTCTCCAACCCTATGGCCTGTCCCATAAGGCAGTGTGGCATCTGACAAGGGCAACAAGGGACACAACATAAAGAACATTCTGGGATCTCTGCTGCTCTGCAATGGCGATAACCAGTGTTTGACTCTTGCCAAAATCCACTGTGAAACGTTCTGTTCCCAGAGCAGGTGGGCAGAACCTCACAGAATCGTAGAGTCACAGAACCACTGTGATCGGAAAAGACCTCTAAGATTATCTAGTCCAACCATTGACACATCGCCACTTGCCCACTAACCATGCCCCTCAGCACCAAATATCCACATTCCTTGATGAGGTCCCTAATGATCTTCTTAGAGGCCACTTTCAGAATCATAGGATTACTTCTATGGACACAGGCACTTCTCTGAGCTCATGGGATGCTGCTGCAGCTGGGTCAGGGCTGGTGCTCAAGCTGCTGTGAAATAACCTCTCTTTGTAGCAGGTTGTATGTCCAGCTATGGAAAGAAGTCCTTGGAGATGTGCTTCTGCTGAGACTATTTTAGGACTGCACTTTGTCTTTCGGTGCAATGAGGTTGGAAATCACTAGGGGGAACAGAGATGGGCAAAGAATTCTGCTGCTTCTGCTGTGTCCCACTTGCACTGTAGGCCTAGAGGAGAGTGATCCAGGCAGGCTGATACATATCCACACTACAGATATGCCAAACTGTGATTTTAGTGAGGAAACAGAGGTGACATGCAGTGTACCAGAGAAGAGAAAGCAAAAACCCATCCACCACTTTTCCTGTCTTTCCCTCAAGTGCTGCGCTGAAAGTGGGCAGGCAGCAGGGGAAGAACACAGAAGAATGGGTAATTGATGGTCCTGCAGTCCTTCATTCAAAAGGAAGTAGAGCATCTAATATTATCTGTATTTATTGTATTTATGTGGCACTGAGCTCATCTTTGAGACATCTGGGCCCACCAACAGTAATTAAAATGAACAACTGTTGACAGCAGTTGTCACAAATTGAACAACTGGCATAAATCATATTGCCTGTAGTCCCAGCCGTCTCTCCCAAGGAGGGGATAAATACCATCCAGCCAAATTAAGAAAGCACTGTGGAGAGCAAATGTTTGTGGCACGGAGTCAAAACATGCTGGTGCTGGTCTCTGGTCCTGTGGGAGCAGGTCGTCTGTCCAGATGCCCTCCTGGAAGGGTGGCTGTGCCCCCACCACCCCCATCATTCACGCTCCAACTCCAGCTAAAGCACACACACAGCAAGTTCTCTGGCTACAGTAAAAGTTAAAAACAGAAACAAGTATTTGCATGATGGGCAAACACTGCTGTGGACGGATGTCTGAAGCACAGAGCAAACCAAAACCCCACCCCAAACCACTGGAAATTCACACCATTCAGACTTCTTATGTGCTGTGAGCACCTAGCAGCCAGCAAGCTTGCCAAAGTGCAGATCCCTCCAGCTCAACATCCCATCCCATACTGAAGCCAAAAGCAGCCATTTAGGTAACAGCACAACCATGGGAGAAGCATAGGTGGTGCCACCTTCCATGCATTTCCCATCACAACCATACCCTGCACCTTTTCTGTGTAGATCTTTTCTAACGGGCATTATTTGAACTGCCCTGGTGCTGACTCCTGGTGCAGCTACTGGACACAGTAAAATCAGGGCTGAATGGAGGAAGAAATCAGACTCTGGGGCCTTGGGGCAGCTCAGAGCCCTGCAGGGCCAGCTGGATGAAGTGGGCTGCAACCCATCCACAGCCCCAGTGACGAAGGTGGGATAATATTTCAGGAAAGCTCCTTGGCTCTGGCAACACTTGCTCACAGGGTACGTTCCCAAGTTTTGCATTCACGTGGCTGCAAATAGGTGCAGATGACCGTACCTTGTTGCACAGTTTGAGGAAGGGCAGGGAGCTGCTTGCAGGACACATGGCAACAGCCAGGGCAGGAGACACAACAGCAGAACAGAAAGCATCCCCAGCACTGTCCCCAGCACTGCCCCACTGTTGCTCAAGGAGTAGGTGGCATAAAGCAGCCCTGCTCCTCTAAGCCTTGGCAATTGCTTGCAGTGCAGTGCTGGCTCAGGCTTGGCTGGCTTCAACCTTCAGATCTCTCTCATTAAAGCAGTTTTACAGGGGTGCTAAAATGGGCTAGGGGCCTCACTTGATGGTATTTGTTCCTCTTTGCTTGCTTAGCAGTAACTGTCTACTTCTGCAGATGGAGATAGCTCCTTGTGTCTGTATTCAGAAAAACTCCAGTTTTCTGCTTTTTCTCAAAGTGATACAAAGTAGCAACATGCAACCTTTCAAATTACATTTTTGTCTTTCTTCTTATCCTTATTTATTATGTGTTTGTCTCCAGCCACGGGTTGGGGCATCATTACACCAGGCACCATGCAAACACAGAACAGGACTGCTAGTGCCTAGAAGAGCTTACCCTCATACATAACATAAATCAGCACTGGGATGGTAGGTAGAAAAAAGGGCTAACTCACGTCAGCCTGCTCCCAGCTGGGAAAAGAGAAATGGGTGAGCTCTGCTTATCTTCACATGGCCTCAATCATGCTCTCATCCACCGTGCCTCCAGCATCTCCATCGTTCTTGATGATCCCTCCAGTCCATCTCTGAGTCCCTTGCTGGTGAGTAGCATGCTGTGCAGCACGTGTACCTCCTCCAGACAAACCCACTGGGTGATATACACTCATACCAACACATTTCTAGCACAGAGAGAGCCTCTAGTGACTGGAGGGAGGATTTCGACTTGGCTCCAGGTCTTCAGAATTTGGCCTTGAATGGAAATAATAAACTTGCATTTGGAGTGTGAGAGATGTGTCTTGAAAGTCAGCAATTGTGGTAGATTTTTGCTTTTGGTAAGATCAAGTAAACAACAATCTGTCTGGATGGATATGACGTCCAAGTACTTCCACAGCACAGAGGCTGAGCTGTTGGCTCTGTCTGCTCTGTTTGCACTGCCCAATATAAAACAATCTGCATACCATAATCTGAAAGGAAAGGTCAGCCCAAAGGTCACATGTTTTAAGGGTGCTACTTCAAAGACATTTATCTCCTTTACAACACCATTAAGTCTCTGGTAATGGTCTATTGTCTTTCATCATCTCAACCTCTTCACCTGCGTGTTTATGTTGGGCTGTCCCCCTGATGAGGGCGAGGGGTGGGCAGGTGAGCGGTGGCTCCTGCTTGACGGTGCACACTCCATGTTATTTGAGAAAGTGGCAGGCTGTAACAAGGCGACCAAACTGCAGCCACCAACAGTGGTTATTTAAATGCTGCAGTTTCAGCTGTTGTTTCTCATCCATCTCTTATCTCTTTTGATTCCATTATTCAAGCTGGAATCTCCTCCAGTTTGGCTGTTCTATGTTGGCTGCTCCTTGCTATTTCCCCTCTTGCAGCTCTCTCACTCTGATGCTACACAAAACTGAGTTTGTTTGTCATCCCCAAGGAGCATAATGGCTCCTTTTCACTAAATTTTCCTTTTTACGATGGAAGATGTAAGCAGGCCTTATCATCACTATTAGTCTCTCACCCCTGAGGCAAGATTTCCTTTTCTTGCTGCAGTAAATTAGACACTGTCCCATTGACTTTGGTGTTTGTCACTACAGCTGATGCACTCAAATCGAGCTCCTTCCTGAAGACCTCAGTGATGCCTCCCAGGGTGATCATCACCTGAATAAATGCCCCTGACCCATGGGCATCTCCTCAGGGTTTCCAGAATAACACTGTTGGAAATTCACCCTGAATGACGTGCAATGGGTTGTGCACTTCGACAGTGTTGACCGTGACAGTGGGTCAAGTCCACTGGTGCAGATTTTTGTGAGTGTGGCATGCAGGCTCTACCTTTGGAGCAATTTCCATTCTTAAGGGCTCAGAATATGTCCTTTCCTGTCTCCATAAACAGTTAGTCAAATTCAATGAGCTCTCAAAAAGGCTCAGTTTAGCAACACTTCAGTAGGCTTTGCCTGAAATTCGGCAGCACTTATCCCAGATATTCTGCCTCCACTGAGTGTGACTCAGCTCAGGCAGGGAGAGACTGAGTAGAGCTTTTCCTGAAGGTGCTGCTCCAGGTCTGGGTACTCGCTGTTACCCTTTACTCAGCAGGGGAAGTGGAAAGCATCACTGTCAAGCTTCCAGTGTCTCCCAGCCAATGACCCTGTGAGGGGAAGGAAACAAATGAGCAGTGAGGAATGTATAAGAGAGTAGAAAAGAGCAGGTGGGCAAAATTCATGTTTCCAGCCGTGAAAGAAAGGACTGGAGCAGTACAGTACTCAAAACAACATGTCTTTAGAAGATGCCACATGATAACAACACACATGAATGTGCCTATATATTTGCATATTGCATAGATATCGAATACCAGTTTCCATATACCCCACAGCAGAGGAAATATATTGTTTTAAAAGGAAATCTGTCATTCCCAGGAAATTTATGGCTTTAGACTGTTTTGGTTTTAATTATTTCGAATGAAAAGTATTTATTTATCTAAGCTCTACACAAGTAGATCCATGTGTATACACAAGTATGTATTTACTGCAGTTCAAAAGGAGTTTTATAAGTCTGATACCTCTTCTGCAGGAACTATAATTTGACCTACCATATACTGTAGATACACTGATTTATTAATTACATTATCAGGCCCAGATTTCAGAACTTAGTTTTCCTGTGTGAACATATGCTCCTGTGTGCGGACCGAGGCTGTACATAGCAGCCTGTTTCTCATCTCCATATGGCAGCTTGCATTTTAGTGGGCACAGTGCAGAAATGATAGCTGGGAATCATGCTCTTCCAGCTTCTGCTCTCCTCCCTGCACTGGAAAGCAGAGAGGATGCTGTCCAGGTTCTCAGCTGGCAGAAGGTGGCCAAATGCCAAGAAATTCAAAGGGATTACTCTGAACTTTGCCAGCCAGGAACTTTTGCCATCATTTTTATTTTAGGTAGAAAAGAGAGAGTAAACATTTCCATGGACCTGGAAAGAAGAACTGCTTTCTGTGTTCTTAGTACATGCTCCAAATGGACATTTTTAGAAATTAGTCAGTAGTCACTTCAAAAGTGAAAAACTAGGTGATTGCTCAGCTCTGTGCCAGCACACTCGTGAAGCTGGTGTTGTTCATCGCTCATTACGCAGAGTGAGAATTCTGCAACAGCTCTACAAAAAGTGGGAAAAAAGTACCTAATGGGATTTTTCCCTGAAATTATGAAGCTCCTGCTTGTTTTGCTTAATTTGGCCTCTTGTCCAGACCCCCTTTGTACGTGCTTCTCCCATCCAGCTAACAAAGCTGATTAGAAAACTTGACAATGGGAGAAAGCAGATTGTAATAGCAATAGTGTTGCATTTCTGGAATTGCTCCTTACCATGGTGTTTTCAAATAATTTGAATTTACCTTTGATGAGCTCTGTCTTTGGTGGATTAGTTTCAACGATAAATCAGCTGAAATTGTTCTACCCTGCTGTCAGGTGGTTCCCAGATCTCATTTGATCAGGTGAAGTGGAGGTGGACTTCCTAGGTAAGAGAAAAATCCATTTTTTCCTTATGTAGTATACACAGACAGTATTTTTGCAGAAGTTCCTTCCTTTTCAAGTATGGCCATCCTTGGGAGAGTTGGACAGTGATCTTTCCCAATTTGTTCCACATTTCTATTAAGCTCACGCTGTTTGGTTTCAAGAGAGCTGTGTTACATAATAACAGATTGAAAATCAGGCCCAGGTTACGTATCAAGACTGTGATACAGGCTCAGATTTCCTCATGGGAATGGAGAGGGAAAAAGGGACAAAGGATTTTCCTCCCTTCCCTGACTGTTGCCATAGTTTCCCTCTGACCAACAGCAGAGATACGAGGATCACTCGTCTCCACCGCCACACTCCATACTTCAGCTCTCAAGGGTGTTTTGTGCCACATTTCTGGGGAGCTTAACATCTCATGACTGCCTGTGACGCTGTATAGTGGTTTGTACCCTGAGACATTTAAAGAAACTGCCAGAAGTAGTGGCTGACTGATGACAGGGGTGCCAGAACATGACAGTAAGTGGAAACACATCTGGTTTTGGAAGGCAATTGTAGAAAAGGAAGGGATGATCCATGACATGGACTCCTAATCATCTATCACTATCCCTTGAAAATACTGTGGAAATATTCTACAGAAGAAAGGGTAAGAATAAGCCATGAGGATGTTTGGACACACAATAGCTTCTAGAGAAAAGTAAAGTTTGTTTGAAGACAATGAATTAAACAGAACAAAATGGTGCTTGCCAGTTTGTAAGTGAGCAGAACCTATGGTTCCTGTTGGACTTCTCTCCCAGGACCAGTAATCTGAGAACAGAAGTTCACTCCATGATTGAGAGACATTCACGAGGAGGTTCAAACATCCCATGAAATCAATAGGAATTAGATCCCCAGAAGCCACCAAGAATTTGGTATAATTAGTTCCCAAGAAAACTGCCCAGGCTGTTTTCCCATGCTATGTGCAGGTCTGAAGCAAAAGCAGGGATATTCTAGAACAACACCTGAAACTGTATGCTTTTGGATTTCAGGAAGTAAGCATTTCTAGTTCTGCTTGGAGCAGAACTGGGGCAGGATTCTACTGGTCTGTAGTCCTGAACACTTTTCAAGTTGCTGAAAATACTGGGAATGGAGCAAGTACAGACACAAGTCACAAATCAGTGGGTGACACAAGCCAAAAGTAGTTTTTAAAGGAAGGCAAACAGGCCTGGTTCTTAATGAGGCCACAGATGTTACTTGAGATTTTGCTCCAGTGACTATCAAGACCGCACTAGCATTACACACAGATGTTACACCGAGTGATGTTGGGAAGTGTGGGCGTGATGTCATTGGGGGGTTTCAAATCTGGAACACATAATCAACTTATCTTTGTTCTGAGAGCTCTTGTTATAGCCCCCCGGGCTTGTTCAGATGTCTGTTCACATAGGAAGTGCCCTGAGGAGAAATCCTGTTCCAGGACACAGACAGCTATGGTGACAGTCCAACATATCTCTTGTTTAAGTTCCTCCTTAAGAGTGGCTATAACATATTCTGGAGATGAGTTATGGTTGGATCAATGGAAGATGAATGCTCTAACACCCTGTTCAGTTCAAAAAAATGTATTGTTTCCAGAGGAAACCTTGAAAGCACATAAAACCAAAGCTCTCCAGGCAGAGATATCATCTAGATATTCTCTGAGTTAATCAGCTAGCAAAACTGTGCTGAAATTATAACAGTGAATATCAGCAAAGATTACTAGAGTGATATTTTAAGGTTCTTTTTTCCTAATTAATATTGTAACAGATTTCCTTTGCAATGATTTGTTTGCTTCTCTGCTCATTCCCCTCTGTTGCTAACTTCATTGGTGTATTTTATCTGGCTGAAAAAATCCATTATTACTTCTTAAAATACAAATTGGTTTAAATAATTATCACAATTCTTCTTCTTCTAGACAAATTTGAAGGAAGTAATAGAAAATGACCATCATTTCCATTATTGGATGTTTGTTCTGTAAATAAAACTCATGCTCAATACTGTAGTCCTAAAAATAAGTGGATGTGCTGAAGCCAGCATGGCTACTGTCTCACTTGTTTCCCACTGAGCGTATTCATAAGTAACTCTCTGAATCAGCGCATTATAAAACACCCCTTGCAAGGAGCATGGAGAATAGCTCTAACAATTCCTCCTCATCTTTTAAACAAAGCACATGGGACCAGTGTTCCAATGCAAGAAATGTAAAAATATCATATTTCACTATTAAAACAATCAAGGGGAATATTTTCCTATGCAGTTGAAGGATGAATTAGGACTTTATTAATATGAGTAGGTTCCATCTCTGTTTTGTTTGTTTGTTTTTCCAGTACATACAGCAGTAAAACAAAAATACAGTTGGTTTTCTCTTTTAGCAGTTTCAAGAGCAAGAAAGACTATGAATGGCTACAAAACTGAACTGGTAGCACATAAATGAAAAAGCTTCATGGTGTGGGAAAGAGTTTTGGTTGATCTTTACTGCTTCTTCCAGAAGCACAGGTCTTGTGTTGGGCTACCACAACTATGTATGAAGGATAAAATTAACTTCCTTAACAGTGGGGACTCCTGACAGTACTGCCCTAGAAAGACCCCATGCATATCAAGATTGCAAAATTCGTATGGAAACAGAACTTTATCTCCAGAGAATGGCTCTCTAGGCTGACAACACTGCACAGGTAGTATTAATTTAAATCTCTGTGTCTTAGCCCGTGTAAAACAGGGCCTTATAAGCAGCAGTGGTGGGGAGAAGGAGCAGCTCAGAGGACTGCAGCTAGCTGGGCTATCGTTGGCCTGATTCAGTTGATGCCCTGACATCCTCACATGTCCTCTACCCAGGTGAAGGTGAGATGTGTCTCTCGGATTGCCCTCACGTCCCACCTTCTCTTTCAGCCCCCTTCTTCAGTACTGCCGCCCTGTGTGCAACTGGGTTCATCCTGAAGGAGCCACTGGAGATGCTGAGACATTAAAAATGTGTCTGGTTTTCCCTGGATCTAGCTTTGCTTCAAGGAGAGATCATTGCTACCCTGTTACCTGGGGAGAGCTGGTGATGCTGCAGCATAGGTTCATGTCTGCACTACTAGCAACTGGTCCTTGAAGGAGATGCTGGCAGGGAAGGCAGCAGTTCCTGCAGCTGACTGTCTTCTAACTTGTAAGCAAAGTATTGCTCTGTATGATGAGAGCTAAGGAAGAAAACTCTAGCAAACATAACCACCATCCTGGAATACTTCTGAAACTGCTGTTGGAACTGTGGTTTCATCGCCGTTTTCTCACCATCCTCCAGAAGCCACTGGGACCAACAGGAACCTTGAATGGTACCTCCAGTGGAAGTACTCCTGCTTCACACTGGGATAAGCTAGGTAATTTCTCTGCACAAGGATCACTACAGCATTGCCTAAGAGCCAAGTGGTTTCTACAGTGGCAGCTGAGTCATAGTATCATTAAGGTTGGAAAAGACCTCTAAGATTCTATAGTCCAACCATCCACCTACCACCAATACTGCCCACTAAATCATGTCCCTATGTACCACATCTACACATTTCTTGTGCACATCCAGAAGCAGTGGTTCCACCACCACCCTGGGCAGCCTGTTCCAACGTTCAACTGCTCTTTCAGAGAAGTTCTTCCTAATATCCAACCTGAAATTGATCCCCAACATAGTTCAAGAGGTATCTTTCTAGGAGTCAGAGTTTTTGAAAAACAGTCACAAATGAAGTAAGAAATACTGAGAGAAAAAGAAATTTGAAAGCTATTTCAAGCTGAAATCCTCAGCAGAATATCGTAGTCAAGAAAATCACTATGGGAAGGTAGCTGTGTGGGCATAAGTAATGTAAAAAGAATGGTTTGAGACACAGAGCTTTTGCTTTCTTAACATAATCTTCCCCCCCTCCCTGCAAATACAAAGGAAAGGAGGAAGGGAAGTCTCTGGCTATTTAAATGAAAAATGACTTTTCTCTGCAATCACCTTCTGTCAATAAAATGCTTATTTTCTGACATGTCAATTAGGTGATTCAAAAGCCAGATGACCACTGCCTTCCATTTAGTACTGCTCAGCTGGGTTAAATGTCTTAAGTGTTTACCCTTTACGACCAGTGGCATGTATCTGTTCTCAGTCAAACTGTGCTATGTGTGACATGTTTGCCTGTAGGTTTTTCTCTTGAGGTAAAGTTAACCATTATTATCAGATGCTAAGAAACTGGTAGATTAGGACAGTGGTTTCACTGACAGAAAGGGGTATAGCTTGTTTTACAGTAATGCGTACAAGAAATATGCAACAGATTAGAAGAATTCACATAGAATTAACCAGACTCTAAAGTACTGTCATTAAATAGGATCATGTATCCATCCTTGGTACTTCACAAGGAACCTATGCTTTGTAAGACTAGTTATGGGTGAGGAACATTTTGTTCAGTATCTCAAACAAATTTTCAAAGATCTGATTACACATGCACAGAAGCATGTGGAATTGAAACTCCTCTGTTAAGAATTTCTGGGACTTGATTCTAGTCCATGCAAAACACTATAGGGTTTAAGGAGGAATTTTCAATGGAGAAAGAATGTTGAAACTCAGGCTCTTGGTGAAATCCTAGGGAAGGATCGTAACTATCAATATACAATTTTACGGAGGTTTTCTCTGAACCCATAATGCTGTCTGTTTGAATGTAAGAATGAAACAGGCTGAAGATGAGAAAGATTCACATAATAGCTTCCATTTAACTAATTTAAAATGGACTGAATCTTCAGCAATCTGGTTGTTGTCTGCATCAGGGAAAGCAGCCCAAGACCTAGGGTGGGAAAAGCCAGAATGCTCCCTTTCTGACTTTTGACCAGAACTGAAAGTGAAATGCTCATTTTGAAGAAATAAATAAATAAGCTGAGACAATGGAAGTCACTTTCCCAGACAGAAAATAATCACAGGGTGGCCTCTGTGAGCACAGGAAGGTCAGCAGTGCTCACTCCACAGGCCCAGACATGCCAGCAGGAGCCAAAGCTTTGGTGAAAAATTCCTGAACACAGAGCCTGCAGAGCAACAATTGGTGGTGGAGGCATTTCTGGACTTTGGGGTTCATCAGATACTTCGATATACACCCATCTTTTGTTCACTACCACAGATCCTCCAAGTAAACAACAGTTTGTTTTGGGCTGTGTCTACACTGGTCTTGGATCTCTCCAAGGTTGGAGTTTCCATAACCTCTTTGGGCATCCTGTACCCGAGTTCAATTACCCTTACAACTAGTAAATCATTATGCTTAAATTGAACTTTTTGTATTTCATTTTGTACCCATTGTCTCTTTTCCAGTTATGGTGCACCACTGGAAACAGTCTGCCTCTCTTCTTTATTCCCTCCTGATATGTATTTATGCACGTTGATGAGATCCTTCTGAGACTTCAATTTTATGGGATAAACATTCATAGTTCCTTTAGCCTCTCATTGTATGACAGGCAATCCAGTTCCTTACACATCTTACTGGACCTCCTTCCATGTGACCCCTTTCACTAGAAAGCCCAGATGTTGGACTTGGCAGCCAAATGCGTCTTACTGGTGCTGAGTAGAGGAGAAGGATCACTTCCCTCAACCTGTTGGCAATGTGCATCCTAACCTAGCCGAAGCAGTTGCTGTTCTGTCTTTTTGTTCTTGGGCGTTTTTTTTGTGGTTTTTTTTTTTGGTCGGTTGGTTTGAGTTTGTTTTGTTTTGTCTGTTTGTTTGTTTGTGGTTTTTAATGCAAAGGTGCATTGCTGGCTCATGGTCAACTTGGCATCTGTTAAGACCTTCAGGTCCTTTCCTAGAAAGCCACCTTTCAGTGGGTCAGCCTCCAGCATATGCAAGAGGGGCTGTTCCTGTCCAAGTGTAGGACTTGGCATTCCTCCTTCTTCAGCTTTATGAGGTGCCTGTTTGCCCACTTCTCCAAGTTATCCAGACCCCTCTGGATGGCAGCACAATCCCCTGGTTTACCAATAGTTCCTTTCAGTACTATATCACCTGATTATTTCCTGTTGGTGCACTCTGCCCCATCAAATAGATCATTAATTGAATGCATTTAACAGTATAGGACCCAGTACTGACCATAGAGTACACCTCAAGTGACTGACCTCCAGATAAGCTTTGTGCTGTTAACCACAATACTTCTAGCCTAAAATTTCAGGTAGGCTTCAGTCACCTCACTGACCATCTAATTCCCCTTTCTAAATCTATGCTAATGGCATCAATTCACCACCTTATCCTTCATAAATGTGGAAATGCTTTCTGAAATCAGTAGCTGCAACACCTTCCCAGAGGCTGTGGCAAGGTTGACTGGCCTGTATCTTCCTGCTTGCCCTTCTTGAATAGTCAGTCATTTGCCCTCTTCAACTCTTCAGGAATGTCCCCTTACTAATGCAGTTTTTCAAAGGTAATTTAGGGTGGCTTCACAGAGGCATAATTCAACCCTCTCTCCAGTTGCCAGTGCATCCCAGTAAACCCCATAAACCCCTGTACATCTACTTTCTGTGTTAATTAATTTGATCTGCCTTCACCATACCAAGTCTCCCTTACTCCAGTCTTTCCCACTGGTTTTAGGGATTCATGAAGACTGGTCTTACAGGTGAAGACTAGGGTGAAGGAAGCGCTGAATGCTTCTGCATTCTCCATGTTCTTTATCACCCACACTCCAGCCTTACTCAGCAGTGAGCCCACATTTTCCTTCGTCTTCCTTATGCTACTGACATGCCTGCAGAAGCCCTTCTTGCTTCCTGTTATCACGACTGCAGATGGTCTTTGGCTTCTCTAACCCATTTTAGAAAGATTTACCTTTATAATGAAAGGAATTTCTTCCTTGCTTGTACTGAGAATGAGTTGATTTATGGGTCTAAAGATGCCAGTTATGTCATATCTGTAATACTGAATACTGTACAAGGAACTTCTCAACCCTCTCCAATGACAGCATTTTCATTAACTGCATTTTCCAATTAAAATTTATTTTACCAACAGATTTGTCAGTAATCAATTTTCTGTGCCTCACACTTGAACTTCATATCCATTTTCAATGTTGCAGTTGTGATCTTGAATGAATTCATTGCAATTCATGAATTCAGTGAATTGCTTCCAGTCTCTCCTTAAAGATTTTACCTAGGCTGAAAGAATGTGACTTGTATGAGCTCATATTACTTTCAGAGTGGCCATTTCAGCCTAAGTCCATTTAAAGAGGATGTTCCTGAATGCTGAGTTCTCAGTTACACACCCTGTGCTGCTCGAATAAATCATTTTGAAAACCAGGGTACTGAGGCTGGGTTTTGCTACTGACTTGACACTTAAATGGGACAGGTCACTTCACTATCTTGCTTTCACTGTCTTTCCAATAAAACATAAATCAAACCTGTACCCTTATATATTACAATGTTTTTTAGTAAAGACTTCAATGGGAGAAAAAATGAATCCTTATCCATAAGGAGTCTCTGGATATCTTGATTTCTCCCAAAGCTGTGAAGAACTCTGGGAGATCTGGGCACAGCATTTCAATTAAATATAAATTATGCTTCTTAAGTGCCAGGGTTTTTATCAATTTACTGCAGACAAAGAAAAAGGTGTTCCTTTCAAAGGTTTCTCTGTTTAATTTTCACAAAGACTCGACTTGACAAAGGTCAAATCCGCAACCTGGGTTTCATAGCCACTGAACATCTTCAGAGAAAGCATTTATCTCCATTACTCCTCTCCTACTTCCAAGCAGATGATCTCAGTCTGTCCATCGCTAGCATGATCTCATTCCTACAAGAGAATCAAGGCAATCTAGACTAGCCAAGAGGTAAAAAGGTATATATATTTCATAGAATCATAGAATCATAGGGGTTGGAAGGGACCTCGAGAAATCATCGAGTCCAATCCCCCTGCCAAAGCAGGTTCCCTACACCAGGTCACACAGGTAGGCATCCAGGCGGGTCTTGAATATCTCCAGAGAAGGAGATTCCACAACCCCCCTGGGCAGCCTGTGCCAGTGCTCCATCACCCTCACTGTAAAGAAGTTCTTGCGCACATTCATGCGGAACCTCCTGTGCTGCAGGAGTCTTTAAACCTCGATTTTTAAATTTATAAAGAAGATGTAAATTTTGCCAGTGAAAGGATTTCCTGTGTCTCCAAAACTGAGGAAAATGGTGCCTTGGTGGAGGATAAACCATGAAGCAGTCCCATTTGAAGAACTTATTTTTAAAGACCACTGTGGTCAGTTAATACCCAAAAAGAGCATTAAGTAAAAATGAAAGGAAAAAATACAATAGCACTGCTGAAAGGGCAGATTTTCATGATCATAGAAGGTTTAAAGCTAACAGCTAGGAAAATCAAATGAATATAGGCATCTGGAGTGGGGGAAATTATTTTTCTATTGTGTAATGTTAATTCCTTAAAATGTTTAAAACAAAAGAGCCAGAGATATGAGACTTCATTTAATTAACATGCTCAGAAGCCTTATAATCAAGTTGAATGTGAATTCTTCTTGATATTTTACTCACTCTGTTGCCTGAGGCTGGCTACAGGAGGCCTTATCCCTTTTTTCCTGTAAAAACTACTTCCACATTCCACATCCCAATTACTCTGAAGGGCATGCCCATGTTCCCAATAAAATGCTGCTTGGAGTCTATGCTAAATACTACTCTACATGTGTTTCTGATCATCAAATCAGATTTCCAAATGTCAAAATTATACCCTGAGTGAAGACTGAAGAATAGGTTGAGCTTTTTTATTCGTGTAGAAAGATGAAAATGAAAATATGAAGCACCTGAAAATTCAGAAAATTGCTTTCTTTATTTCCACTTGAAGCAGCATACTGAGACCTATTGCATTGCAGTTCATTTACACCTCCTCACATTGTGAGCACCGAGGGAGCAAGGACTGCTTCTACTTGATGAGCACAACATCCATGCTGTGGGTACTAGCTGCTGATTTCCTTCAAAGAAGTTATTAAACTGAGAATAATTCTTCATGCCAACTTGTGAGTTGACCAGGCAGGCATATGAGAGGAGGAGGAAGATGGCGCATTCCTCTCCTGTGGGCATCTATGGAGTAGCAGCTCCTATGGGCAGTCTGCCCTGGAGGGCAGCCTTGCTGGATTTTGGGAAGGAAGGGAGACGAGTAGACACCTGGAAGGTTTTAACCAGCTTTTCTTTTATGGGACAAACACATAGCTGTGAGAGGATAGAATGGAGAGATATACTGTTTCTTGCCTTTGCTTGCAGATGCTGAAGGTGGCTTTTGGTGGTCCTGAATGATGCCAGGTCTGCTAACAGTGTTCCCCACCAGCAATGGTTTGATCTCCATGCTTTCATGTGTTCAACCACAGCATGGGAGAGGCTGGGGAAGCAACAGTACTTGTCATATGGGACAACCTCCCAGTTATGGATGCTGATGGGAGTAGGGAAGGAATTGCATCCCCCTTCCCAGTGCTGCCATCACTATTTACTGCTCTTTGCATGAGCTATGTCTCCTTCAGACACAATATCATCTATAAAATGGACACTGCCAAGATTTTCAGAAGCAAGCATTCTGTTCTGATACACCAGGGACTCACTCACTGATTCAATGTGTTTCCTCCAGTGTTTTCTGTTTAAATATTGTACTCCTCACCCCATTTTGTCAGTGCTGATAATAGCTACCAACTTACTGCATGACATACCCTTCTCAAACTATGTTGCATTTCTTCTGTCAGATGTGCACTGTAAATTTTAGTAATGTGAAACAGCTCATCAGAGTAGGGCTTCACATTTTCTACTGTTTCTGGTAACTTGTGAGAAGTTGTCACTTCACATCCAAAAAATCTCCAGGGAAAGATGACAGACTCCACAAGCTGCACATTTCAGAGCCAGAGGAAATGGATACTAAACACAATGTCATTTAGATTTAAAATAATGGCTCTTAAGTGTTCACTGTTGTTTGTAATAAATATAATATATATAAACTTTAGCTTGTGGCTGAAATCTAAACTATCTGTTTTAAATGAATGATAACATAAAACATGTCATAATTCCTGGTCCATTAGTATTGATGAGGCACAAATTAACATTCCACAACCTGGTTGGAGTGAACCACGTGCAGTTGTAGAAAGGTGAAAGCATCTGCATGCCAAATGCACAACTCCTATAGCCCTCAGATCGCTGCTGTTTAATAGCAAGACCTTCTTCCTGTCAGTGCTTGTTTTAATGTCATCTGTGGGACTGATGATCTCTGGATCTGGAGATGTTCTTTGTTTCTGTACAATGTAAGGTGAACACCCCTGTCTAGGGTTGGTGAGACTCTTATCTACTGATCAGAGAGATTGAAAGCCTCTCTCTACATCCATGCTTCACTTCAGTTCCTAATAGAGAAACTAAGTCCTTTTTATCCATCCCTGTGCCGCAGAATGAAGTCTTGCTTGGGGCCCACTGCCTTTACCAGGGAAAGACAGCAGGTTTTCCTAAATCAGAAGCACATCACAAAGTGATCTGTCCAAATGGCGCTGAAAGAAACATCAAAAGAAGTCGAATGTCATATCCAGAAGCAATTGACAGGCAAGGTCAACACATACAAGCTTTCACTGAGCAAAAACTATTAAAGCAGTGAATGCTTGAATTGTGAGGAGATT
Source organism: Odontophorus gujanensis (assembly GCA_013399175.1). Taxonomy (NCBI): domain Eukaryota; kingdom Metazoa; phylum Chordata; class Aves; order Galliformes; family Odontophoridae; genus Odontophorus; species Odontophorus gujanensis. The sequence goes on along the minus strand of VXAB01009407.1, from coordinate 190,541 downwards.
TGTATCACCAAAGTCTGACACAATAATATCACAATTCACTTACCACATGACCATGCAATTTAATTTAGAAAAAAAGGGGGGAAAAGAGAAAAAGGGGAAAGGAGTGGGAAAGAAATGGCCAACAGACATCACCTGATATTTAAAACCAGAGAGTTTGCATCCACCAATGTTTGAAACCCTCCTACACTTTTGATAGCAGTTTGATTGATAGCCAGTCAGAATTAATTTTTTAACTATTTTCTTTTCTTTTTTAATCTCCTTATTCTATGCTTGTGAATATTCCATTATTTTTTGTTTACTACCTGAGCAGCTTTTTCATCACACTGTCTACGTCAGCGATCACATTGATTTAGAGAGTTTTCAAATACAGCAGTGAAAAGTGAATTTAGAGTTTAGAGTGTGGAAGAACAGGAAGTCAAAGGTCAAATGAGGGAAACAAAAAACAGGATTTTCCTCCTAAAACTGAATTTAATTTGATTAAATTTGGCAGTTATTTTTCTGGTAAGTGCCACAAACAAGACAGCCTTTAAAAGACGTGATACACAAACTGTGAGAGTACTCTATGAATAGACAGTCACACACACATATATGTAATCGTAGACATCTGCTTGCAGGTTTAAAGGAAATGGTTAGACAAACCCAGGAATTCATTTCTGTAAGATTCAACAGTGGCCAGAAGTAGAGATTAGTTCAAAAATCCCGAGAAGAATTAAAGTCAGAAATGTTCATCTACACATAACAGCAAATTCCAGTTCAGGCGGTTTTCAAGCCACAAGCTGAGAGCAAGTGAGAGGTTTTGACAAGGGAGTGACCATTACAGCTTTTCAGGTTGTTGCAGCTTTGCCTCCAGATTGGCTTCCTTGTCAGAGGAGGGATGTTGGAGCAGGGAAGCAGTCACTCTGAACCCTTTTGGCCTTTCTCATATCTGATACAGAAAGTTTTGGTACAGATATATGATGAAGAACCTGGGAAATAAAGACACTGAGCTTATACTTGATATGATAGCAAAAATCGAGCCAGGGAAGGGAAAGGAAGGAATGACATAGTCAACATGGAAAATCTTGATACAAATCCTAATTTTTGTATCGTCTCATGGGGCATTAGTCCTTGCAACCTAAACTCATTGTGATGCTTTAGCAAAACCAGTGTGAGATGAATGGACTAGCTTCTGTGCACTCTGTGTAGCTTCAGGGTTCACATCCCTTTAGGAACTTCCCACTCTGGAATGGGGACCAGTTAAGTTTCTCTGTTGAGACAGCAGGGATGTGCGATGGCCTTCTTGTCACTTCCTTGACAAAAGAGTGCTATCAAGAATCTATCAGTCAGGAATCTATTTAGGGACATGATTTAGTGGGCATGATGGGTTGATGTTTGGGTTAGATGACTTAGAGGTCTTTTCCAACCTTAATGATTCTATGATTCCATAAAGAAATGTGACATGCCTGCACTGCCTTTCAAAATTCATATCCAAAACTAAGGCTTCAAGATTTCACAGGATTTCACTCAGGAGCCTTGGTGGTTCTCTGAGACAAAATAGATTATGAAGGATATTTTCCTCAGATCTGAGAGTGGGAAACTGTGATCTTGATTGTCTCACTCCAAAAATGTCACTTTAGCTGTGCTGGAAGCTTTGGTCCAGCAAGGACTTCAAGATGTAGTTGAGCTGAAACAGACACTTCTGGTTATTTTCATCCCTATTTGAAACACTGAGGGACAGCAAGGAATTGACAACTTCAGTATGACCAAAACATGTAAAGAAACGTGTGTTTTCAAATGACACAGAATGCAAGCAAGAGATAATGAAAAGGAGAAATGCCATGGTTAATAATATTTTGAGAGTATCCCTGCAAGGGCTAGTGTTTTTCACAGATACTGAGGCACTGCAAGTCCGAACTAGAAACCAACAAAAGACACATTTGAAATACCATCTAACACTACAACTGGCTCAGATTATGTAGAGATTCCCTGAAATTCTATATATCAAAAATATTTTGGGTATCTAGCTAGATAGCCATTCCCCAGGACCACTATTTTGCAGGTTTATAAGATACTGGGAATGTCTAAGGGAAAATATCAGCCCTTTGTGGGAAAAGACCAGCAGCTTTTAATTTCACTCACGGTCTGCAACACATTCCATTCCATCTTGTGAAACTGAAAACAAATTTGGCAGCAGGCAGTCATCTGATTTTCATGTAATTCAATAATTTATCATGAAAAATATTCATTTATAAACAATTACTTGCTGTGGAATGATAGCAGCTGTCATTCTGGAGTCTGTAGTTCCCCCCACTGGGATATTTTTCTGAGTTTATCCGTCATTAAATCATGCAGTGTTCAATGTGTTTGGAATCTGGGCTGAATGCATTTTACAACGTGTTTATGTTTTGTTATGTGCATAATATCATTTTTGCTTTACAGACACGAAATCCAATATTGCCAGATGTAGAAACCTCTCTTTTCTGAGCAGCTCCCCTCGATATGACTTTTTTGCTTTAGGGAGGAATTCCCTTGAACAGAACTGATACCCAAAATATTGCCATCTCTGTTTCAGTCATAACTGTGTAAATACCCAAGTCACAGGCACAATAAACAGCTTCAGCTAGAGGTCTCCCAGGCTTGACTGAAAGGCTTGTGAAAGTGCTGCCTTTTGAATTTTGAATGAAAATACAAACTAAACCATGTAAACAATTTATTTTATTGCTATCATTCTATTGTAGGGCAAAAAATCAGATAAAAGTGATGGAGCAAAGATGACGCACAAGAGCTATTGATCTCAGACACAGCCCTTCTGTTGCCAGCATCCTACATTGAGCCAACCAGCAGTGTTTGTACTTGGAGGAACCACAGAGTCAGGTGCTCTTGAGAGAAGGAACTAGACAGCATTGCATTTATAGCAGCACCTTTTAATAAACGGTATCTCTCCAACTTCACACATACACTGGGTGAAATTGGTAAAAGCCATTGAGCTTCTCAGTAGTATGTACATTAGTTGGTCAATGATTAAACAGAAATTGCAGTTAGCTTACTTTTGAGCCTTATCAAAAGTGAAGGTCTGTAAAAAGGGTCCTCCCTAAGACATAGAGTTCCCATTTTTTCTGATTTTACCTAAGAAAAGGCTTTGGGGCACCAGTTGAGCCTGCTCTGGCAGTAACAGGGGATGTCTTGTACCAAAAGGTACATTGATCTTTGAAATTTAAATTACAATATCCATTTTATAAATTATTAATTAGAAACTGGAATGAAAAATTCTTTCTTAGAAGCATTTAAATTGTACGTGGTTTGAATCCCAAAATTTTCTGTTCTCAGTGCTTCAGGTTCGCTTCTTGTGCTCATCTCTTTGAATTCTCTGTGCTTCTCTGGACTCAGTGACAAAGCAAAGATTAGCAATATAAAGATTAGAAAAGTAAAGCATTAATAAAGTAAAGATTTAAAGGAGATCTCCTTTGTGGAGACTGTTCAAGATTTTTCATATAAAGCCATTGTTATGGAAATTTAGAAGCATTGTTGCTAAAACACGGATAGTGCTATGAAAGCACATAAGAAGAAATGAAACTTGATAAACAAAAAGAGAAGAACTAAGCTTTTAACATCATGGTAAGCTTTGTGCTAATGATGCCCACCCAATTTCTGTTCAGCAGAACACTTGAGCACATGCTTATCTTTAAGCCTGTGCTTAAGCCTCACTGTACGAATTGGTCTAGGGCCAAACATGCACTCAGGCATTCCTCTGAGCAAAGCAAACAAGTCTATGTTTAACCATGTTGCCAAACTGAACTGATATTTGTCAGATTCATTAATTAATATCCTGGGAAAAGAAGAAACGTGAAGGAGTCAACTTGGCAACTGACTGTTGTTATATATAGGTTGGTTGATATTTGGGGAAACTCACAAAGCTCAGCTGTTGGTCAACTCAGTGAGAAGTGAAACCCAAGGTAGGCAAAGGCAGAACAATGCATCCTGGAGAAAAATATCTCAGTCCTTTCAGTCCCATAACAAGATCGGAAAGCAACTGCAACCACTCCAAAAATCAATCTTAGCACCATTGTGGACAGCTCAATGAACACCTCTGCTGAGTAGGCAGCTGAGGTAGGGAGTCCAAACAAAATGTTCAAATGCAGAAGGAAAGTAATGGAAAGTAATGCTGAAGTATTAGAATGTAACCAAACCAAGGGTGTAGGATTTCATGTTCAATCCTGTTCACCCCTTCTGACAGATGGCTGACGTAACCGAAACAAGTAATGAAAACAGCAGGAATAGATTTTAAAATAGGCCATTTAGGTATCAGAAAGGGAGAGAGAATAAAATGGGACCTGCTAGAGAGGTAAACAGTAATGGAAAATAAAATAAAAAAAAAAAGAGAAGCCATGCGACCCTATTTACTCTTTTTGCCACTGGTGAAAGAAAAAAGGAAGGGGTTCTCTTGGAAACTTGCCAAAGTTTTAGCAATAGCTATGTACTAAGACTTTGTACTGTAAAGCAAACCAGTTAAATCTTCTGCTTTAAATTCTATGCATCATTAACTTTTAGATGTCATTGTCACAAGGCCACAACATTAGTGGGATTGTGAAAAAAAAAAAAGACTACACCCTGATAGGGATACTTGGCATAACCCCTATTACCAAATACTGGATTTACTCCTATGTTCAAGATGCATGGCATCATATTTCTGTGTAAATCCTAGGTGGTGGCTGAGAAGGGCAAAAAAGGCTCTTCTCTTTTCTCTTCGGAATAGGTCTTTTTTATTTGTTGGTTGGCTTTTTTTGCTTGTTTTTCTGATTGCAGTCCCATGCATTTGCCCATGAGGATCTGCTAACCAAAGGATGTATAACAAACTATCAGGATCTTGTTCAGCTTCAGCAGTTTCTGTGTGCTTTCCTTTTTCCATGGACAAAGATTCCTAGCAAGAAGAGTAGGCAGAAAAAATATCTGTTATAGGCAACATTCTCCAAAGAGAGATGTCTGTTTGACTGTTTCCTTCCTGTCACAGATCAGCCATGAGTCATTGAAAAAGGTCCAGAACACCAAAGCATCAGAGCAAGGAGAAACCAACCTTCCTCTCCACAACCCCTCTTTTCCTTGTCTCTCTCAGGCTAGGGTAGAAAAGATGTCACACTCCTACAGGAGGGCTCTGAGGATGATGCTAACACTTACAGGATGATGTGCTGTATGAGCGGATGAGCACAAGGCTGGGCAATGCTCCTAGGGTCTCCAAGGGGGCACTGACAGAGCTGGAGCAGTGCGGGGGAGACCCCACTCCAAGAGCCAGGAGAAAACGCTGGTGCTACGAGACAGGCCAGAATTTTCTTAGGACTTAGTACCTCTTGACAGTCATTGTGTCTACAAGTGTCAGCTTGGAAACTTATGAAAGAAAAGAAAGGAAAAACAAGCTCCTGGAGGAATGCGGTGCATTTGAAACCTGATAAGCGGCTGCTGGTGTTGCTAAGAATTACTGCTTTTAACAAAGGGTTTCTGGCAACCCCCAATCTCCCCATCACATGCAGCAATCCAACCGCAGAGTAAAGCTGCAGAGCCTGATTAACACTGAGCTGGTTTCCTCTCACATGTAACCATCCTGTGTTTCTCAGAAAATCTTTCAATTGATAGAGCCAACGTAACTCAAATATGAGGAAAAATGCCAACTATGAGAAGTAATAATCTGAGATTGATGCAGAGTTATAAGCTGGTCAGTGCTGGCTTTACGCAAAATACGATCTTTTTTCACAAATGAAATTTCTGAAGCTTTTCAGCCTGCGGTAGATGACCTGTAAATGCGTGCAGTCAGATGCCAGTAGGTGGACCAGAGAACATGTACATCAGGGTCCCTCCAGCATACTGGGGAAAAGCAAACCAGCTCCTTACTCTGTTGCAGCAATTCCTGCTCCTTCAGACATTCCAATGCAGCTGTGGTTTTGGCCATCATCTGCACTCTGCTTGGCATGGTGGGGAGAAGGGAGCACGGGGCTCTGCTCTGGGCTGCCAAAGCAGGGATTTCTTCCTGGCCCATGTCCTGCTCTTGATGGAATAAACCTGGAGGAAGATTTCTAGAGTTTCTTCTTTTCATGTGTTTTCTCACTGGAGTTTACGTTATCTGCTGCTGTAGAAACTGTATTGTAGGTTGTATCATACAAGTGCTACTTCCTTTCTTCAGACAAACCTATTTCCAGCACTATGTCTGCAAGAAAATTAAATATGAAAGTTGTGTTCTTACTCTTACATTAACTCCATGCATAAACTCTTCGATCATCCTCTGCTAATATATGGGCTTGGGACTAGACTACACCAGCAGTTTCACTGAACTGAGAAAGGCTGGGCTAGGAATGGACTGCGCTTACCAATGGAAAACTCATGTATATAGCATCCTAGTGGACAATAGATTGACCATGAGCCAGCAGTGTGCCTTGGTGTCCAAAAAGGCCAATGGTACCCTGGGGTGCACTAAAAAGAACGTGACCAGCAGGTTGAGGGAGATGATCCTCCCTCTCTACGCTGTCCTGCTGAAGCTATTATGTCCAATTCTGGGCTCCTCAGTTGAAGAAAGACAGGGAACTTCTAGAGAGAGTACAATGGAGGGCCACAAAGATAATGAAGAGCCTGGAGCATCTCCCATATGAGGAAAGGCTGAGAGAAATGGGACTGGGCAGTCTGGAGAAGACTGAGAGGGGATCATGTCAGTACTTACAAATATCTAATGGGTAGGCATCAAGAGGAAGGTGCCAGGCTCTTTTAGGTGGATTCCAGTGACAGGGCAATGGGCACTAACTGGAACACAGGAGGATAAACTTATTTTGAGGGTGACATAGCACTGGCACAAGCTACCCAGAGAGGTTGTGGAGTCTTCTCTGGATATATTCAAACCTACCTGGATATTTTCCTGTGCAGTCTACCCTAGGGAACCTGCTTTAGCAGAGAGCTGGACTAAGCAATCTCCAGAAGTCCCTTCCAACCACAATGATTCCATTATTCTGTGATTCTATGAGCACATAAGGGAATATGGGAAAAGCAGAGCATCTTTCACACCCAATGACATTAGTCTGTGACAAATACTGCGTTCACTGCAGTGCAAAGATCTAAAACCTATGAAAGTAAAAATAGGTTAGTCCACAACTGCTGGGCAAAAAAAAAGCTTAATAAAAGGAAGTCTTAGTCCAAAGGTTTTTTTATTATTATTTTTGAATTATTTTTTATTTTATTTTATTCAATGCAATAGCCTAAAGAAACATAAGGCACTATTATAAATGCAGTGAATTCTAGTTTAACTAAAACAACTCTTGTTTAGAGAAAAATGTTGGGATTTATTACCCTATTAGATGCTTTTTTCCCTCCTTTTTTTAAAGAGTAGCTCTCAGGGTGTCCCGGGCAGAAAGTCAAATTCTCCATTTACCCAAGATGTTTAAAAAACATCCTCTTGAAAGTTGAAACCACTGAGTTTTTGATGGGAGAACATAAATTTATTCAAACTGTTGTCAGTACAAACGAAGCATCTCAAAAACTGTGGTGCATCTCCACTGGACATAATACTATAAATGTCTTTGAAACATGTTGGCATTTATTTTTAGATAGCTAAGAGGTTTGATTTGATTCCAGAAGGAACTGTAATCCAGACGTATCTCCTATTACAATATTTTAAATGACTAAATGTGCACACAGATAAACACAGCATTTTTGAAGGTTCAGCTGACTGAAATCAGTTTGCAAATGTGTGCTGTAAATCACTTTGTGCTGTGCTGCTCTTTGGGTGTCAGCTTAGTATCTCTCCTTTACTGTTTTATATTGAGCTTCATTGGTCTCACAACCAAATACCAAACCAGACTGGAGAATGGGTTACAAAGTCTGCTGTTAGAGTGCAGGCTTTTGTCAGCTCTGTGACCTTTAGACCAGATATGTTTGTTAGACTAGATATCTCCTAAAGACACTGTTGAATGCTGTCCTCAACTTCCCCAACCCTCCTGGTCCTGCTCTTACCTGGGTAGGAATTAAAGGGGAAGAAAGGGGAGCAGGAATGGATGAAATATGGAGGTTTTCGACTATCTAACACTTCTCAGATGGTTTTGGGATACATGATGGACTAGGCTGGAGCAGCATCTACCTTTCTTATTTTTCTGTCCTGTCTTCTCTTCCTGTCTGATAGGAAGATTTGGTATTGGAATAATGGAGTTTGTTGAATTTTCCCAATAGCACTAGGACTCGAAACTTAGGAGTTCATTGCTACACAACACTGAAGTCTGCTGAACAATTTGAATGCTGAGCAGAATGGTGTCAGATGCTTATAGATGGTCTTGGGTGCTGTGTCAAACCACTGACAGTCTCCTTTCACCATAGCAAGCACTAGGAACTATTTCTTATTAATGCTATGGAAAAAAGGAAGAAAAACAATTCAAAAATTCACGTGTAAGTTACTAAAAAGGGCTTCCCTGTCTTTTAGCACTAAAGTGTGTCTGGAAAAACTCTTGGCTTGAGAGTAATTTATAAAGTTTTTGAAGAGAAAATTCTGAGACAAAAGAAAAACAGAGAAACAAAGAGTTAACTGGCAATAGTGGAAACTAGTTTTTGATTTACTCCTACTTCCTTGAAGACATTAAAAGACCTGAAAAATAACTCAAGAGGAGAAGGAGAAAAACAGCAAGATAAAATTTGGATTCTGTTTCTGCGGCCACTTTTACTTGCAGACTTACTGCAGATGGTAGGATCATAGGAATATTAGGTTGGAAAAGATCTGTGAGATCATCAAGTCCAATCATCACTGAACGCTACCAACTCCATCACTAAATCGTGTCCCTGAACACCTGTATGGGGTCTGCTAACTCACAGCCTGAACCACTGATTGAGCACCTGAAGGAAAGACCCGGTCAGCTCTGGGAGCACAGGTGGAGGCAATCCTTAGAGCTCATTTAAGAGCTGAGTGCCACAGAAAATCCCTTCTTATGCTGTTCTTTCCCTGTGAGTCCAGATCCTTGGAGATAGGTGAGCATTCATTTTCCTTTCTTTTGTTAGATCTTCTTGTTTGTACTATACCTTTACCACACCATGTCCACACATCTCTTAAATATCTCCAGTGATGAGGACTTCAGCAGTTCCCTGAGCAGGTTGTTCCAATGCCTGTCCTTATTATCTCCATAAAGTCTTTAGGGCCTGTACATCTTCCAAATCTGGGAGTATCACAAGGAACAGGTATCTGTGCTAGGAAGGTATTCACATGTAACTCACTGACTGGAAACTTCATAAGCTGCATTTTTAAGCAAATCCAGTTCATTTTTTCTAAGGAAAAATATCTCTTTAAAAGGATACAGACCATCAGAATGAGATTTAAAGCAGAATTCAAAGAGATTAATAGACTAACAAAGACTTCAGTAGACACTTGATGCTTACCTTCAGAAGTTCAGTGGATGAGGAGGGCAAGATCAGGACTGGTGCTGATAGAGCTCACCAGCTAAGCCCTAGTTTTCATTCCTACTCTAAAAACCTTCCAATGCTTTCGAATTTTAACACTGGAGACAACACAAAAACAGAAGAGAATGTAGGATCCTCTGGCAGCTCTACATCGCCTTTTCTTTTATGCACAGCTTCATCAAAATAGGGTTGAGGAAGCCCTGTCTTCCAAGGCACTATTGTAGCAAACTAAGGGCTGCATCCCAGAGAGGGTCACAGAGCACCTCTTACCATTGTGCAACTCAATGCACTTGCCCAAAAGCTTTTAAATGCATCATTAATGCATCCTGGAGGAGAAAAAAAAAAAAAAGGACTTTCCTATGCCCAGACAGATCACATGCCTTTTCTTTACCCCTTAGAGACTGCAAAGAGACCCCAATATACACCACACCAGTAATGATTCTCACTAGAGCCAGCTCTTGCTGCTGGCTGTGTAAGAGTGCTGTGAGCTGGCCTGACTTGTCATAGTCACCTACCCTTCCTACAGACTCTTATCTCCTGCCCAACTGAAGTAACCATAAGAAACAAATCCCACATTCCAGCCCTGGAAAATAGCATGGCTGTCAGCTTCAAGTAGGTCAGGAAGGAGTTTGTGTTTCTTGAAATCTACTGACACGTGCCCATTTTGGTGCAGTAATCCTCATTGCACGATTTGTTATTCAACCTGTCAGCCACTTTGGTGACTTCCTGGCTGTGGCTGGTGCATGTGTTTTGCAGGACTCTCAAGTGGTGGGATCTATGCTCAATTTTCTGCCGGGCAGAGGAGGAGATGGCAAATGAAAGGTACAAAGCTCATGGCATAGAATGATATTCTTCCCCAGGTAATTGAAAGAAGAGGAGGAGCAGCCAGCTGGACTGGGCATGCCCCTAGAAATGCAAGGCCAGAAGTAAATACCGTTTGCAGAGAGTTTAACGGTTTCCTTCCTTTCAAATATTGTATCTGTACATTAATGCCAAAATGTAGATCATTTTCCCCTATGCAGTCTGTTGGAAATTTCTACTGAATAGCTTCTTTTTTTATTTTTTTTTATTTTAAAGTAAGATGTGGCATGAAACAAAACCAACTGTGTAAAGGTCTCAGGAGGTTCAACCAGCCTTTAGCACTTCGAACAGCCTAACTCCAACAGAACATCATCAGCATCATTTACAGGTAGGGATACTGAGGCAGAGGAAACTGTAGACACTGCTTGCATTCTGGAATCACCCAAAATCAGGTTTAATCTTTTTATGACCTGGCACAAGCTGAAGTTTATCAGCAGATACCAGAACACCCCAGCACTGAGCCTCAAGGGTAGCTTAAATGGCCAAAAGAGCTGGGGCTCGAAAACTGTTTGAGTCCTCCCAAAACACTCCAGCTATCCTTTACCCTGGAGCAGCTTCAAAGCACCCCAGCAGCTGGGTTTTATCCAGGTGCATTTTGGTAAACTACCAAATTCTATCTCAAAACTAACCAAATCTGCAGACAGTATAAGCCATTATATGAATAGGGGACTTGGACATTTCCATACAGGGAAATGTCCATTCTATACTGTAGTTAATAGGGAATTCAGCAAGCAGGTCTTCCTGACACCAAGCTACGTGTGCTAACCAGGAGCTGAAGGATGCTGAAGAGCTATCTTTAGGAAGTGATGTGAAAATCCAGTTACAGCCTGGATCTGTCAGGGCCTTCTTCAATATAAGGCTAAATAAAAAGAATCCTCTTTTTTTTTTTTTTTTTTTTTTTTTTTTTTTTTTTTTTGTCCTCTGGAAATACATATTCTCAAATAATTCCCAGTCCTCCTTTTAGGAACTCAACCCATTGGCAGTTTATGTGTTTCTACATGCTTCTGGCGAGCTTTAGACATCTCTGATCAAGACAAAGTCTTAGTGAAAATTTGCCAAAAACTGTGTCTGTAATCACATCATTGCATTTGGCTGCATGATTGGTACATATGGCAGACTTCAAAGATTTGGCAAAGTGAGCTCACCTTCAAAGAGCATTCTGAGTTACTGGAAAATGAAGACTTTTTGACTGGTGCTAAGTGCTGAGGTTTTTTTTTCTTACAACACTAAAACTGAATTCAATTAGAAGTGAAGAAATATGTTTTCAAAGACAATGATGAACAAAGGTTTATAGAATTACAAACTCTTACAGAAGAATTTAGCAGGTCAAAGCAACCCAAAGAAGTCAAAATGCTTCTTAATTCGACTAGACTGGAATTCATGCTGTTTTCAGACTGAATCGTCCATCAAATTAACCTATGATGCTTTCTCTGTTCATTCTGACTTCTTGAAATTTTTATCTTTCCTGGAACACTGAACATGCATGTGGAAAAATGATGTGTCTTATCTGCAATGCACATAGAACAGTTTAGAAGAATGGTATTAAGACCATAATGTCAAGTATCTGAAAGTTAGGAAATGATAGAATCTAAGTTGCCTTGAAGCATTAATTTGCCCTGCACACACAAATATGAGATAACCTCTGGTACCTCCACATATCCCTTTTTCTATGGAATCTATTCTTGTGCCACCCATTCATGATACCTGTGGGGGCTGAAGCCCCTCCTACACTGGCATCATGTCTCTGTAGGGGCAATTGGAATAGACCCAGCTGCAGCCCATGGGGCTGAGGAAGCATCTCAAGGGAAGATAGAGAGTTGTTTTCACTCTGACAGCAAATCCATGTTTGTTAGTATCTTAAGTGCTGCAGTTAATGTTCAAGCCATGTGTGCAGTCAATAGATCTTTCACTGGGCACTTCTTCTAGGGATGCCTACATCTACTAACTTCCAGGGATTCTAAATTCCTGGAATAGTGATATTAACAAAATGAGAACTTGGTGGAATGGAGAGGAAGTTCAGCACTCAGCAACCCTGACAAGAAGAATCTATGCACTGACAGGCTTATCCCTTTCTTTATAAGCCACACTTAGCAAAGCAGATGTATGGAGTTTCCTCTATCAGATTACAGCACTGGCTGGGCAAGTATGTGGGAACAGGGGCAAACAATGGTGTGCTTCAGTGGCCATGCAGAGCTAGCATCTTCAAGCTTACAGCATCCAAGAGTACAAAGTGGCCACAAATTCTCTGTGACAGAGATCTGTTGTAATTTTTCAGTTTCTATCTTTGAAGTAGGCAATATCTCTGCTTGATTCAACAGCTGTTTTTCCTTTCTCATTGCCTAGATTCTTTTAGCTTTCCAGGGAGGTTCTCTTTGCCTTTCATTATCTCCTTGTGTCTTGGATAACATCAGGGCAAAAAAACCTGAGGCATTATTTTGGGAGAGGGGTGCAAACACAGGTTGCTCACACTAGTAACTGATGATGCATACAATATGCTCTTTGGGCTGCAGTGCCATGGATCTTGCTTTAATACTGTTACTATTCAACATCTACTCTCAGATGGCAACCTGTGTTTCCTACCTGCCCACAATATCCAATAGCTGGGAGACCTTTCTAAAACACCAAATATATTATTCAAATATTGGCAACTTCTGAATCAAAGTGTGGTCGCAGGGTTCTTTTGCATGAATTAAATATACATTTTGTACTGTGGTTGGGTTGTGTGCACTAAGGATACGCAGAACACACGGTATTCTGTCATTTGCATATAACGTGTCACTGCTGTAACAAGAGGGAGATCACAAAAACCTTGAAAAGCCAGGTATAAGTCACGGAAAGCACTGTGGTAACACGGTAAATATTGAAAAAGCTCTGACAAACTTAGAAAATACATTTGTAGCAAGTTCTGGGTAATTTAGCAAAGAGCTGATAGCTCTGCTCACATGGGGAAGCTGTTAAAGTTACCTTCAAGAGGGGTAGATTGCTTTTGTATCTTTTTTTCTCCAGTGTGATGCATAAAATCCAAACAGCAGTTTCAGAGACACCTTCCTGCATCCCTAATCTTTCCAACCACTTAGAACCATTAGTGATAATGGATCTTTTTTGACTTTGACAAGAGCCTTCTTGCAGGGAGTCCCAAAAGACATAGCACATCCTTCAGATGCTTCATCAGACTCCCACTGTGGGCAGTTTTAGATTGCTTCTTCTTGAATTAAGTGTGCACATTGCTTTGAAGGAGGTTGTCCATTTGACTTCCTTTCCATAAACAGGAGGGAGGGGATATTTTTGATTGTTCCCTGCCCGACTTGAGGTGGCTGGGGAAACCCTGAGAGCAATGGAGCTTTGTCCAGCCACTTTTCTCCCCTCCCACTTTCTCTGGGCTTGCTCTGCCTGTAGCAACTTCCGCTTAATTAGTACCAATGGGACCCTCGCTCCCACTGACCACAACTGCAGTTCCAGTTCTAAAACTGGGCCCTGAAGTGGCTTGTGGCTATATCCACGAAGGAACCTTGACTAAACCACTTCAGATTTAGTAAAAAACATAATTCAACAAAGATTTGTAATTTTTCAGATTTGTTAGAAAAATCCAAGACTAACGTTTGGCATTTGTACTTACAAAGCAATTGTTAGAAAGACTGACTAATCTCCTAGCAGTGCCTTCAGGGAACACTTCACATAAGCATGCACAGTCCGTAGTGGTTGTGCATTGAAACAGAACTCCTACAGCTGATAATGAGGTAAGCATTGTATGGTTTAGGCAAAGCTTTTAAAAACAGCTTTTGTAAAAAAGCTTTTTTTAAGCAGACTGAATCTGTTTAAAATAATATTTGTAAAGATGAGGTGTGGGGGATCGAGTTCATTGTATGAGATGTACACTAGATCACTTATATGCTAACATCATCAACTCAAGCATGGCGATTTTGGTCATATCTCTGGTAGAAAGAGGAAAAAAATATAGCTTACAGCACTGTTAATATTAAATCTAATGATTTGTCATTTCAGTGAAATATCTCAACTTGTAGTACTGATGAGTTTAGGGGATCGGATGTTTAGAGAGTCCATCAGCATTCTGAGTTTGCTTAGGCCTAACTATTGCTGCTGCTAACTTCTTCTACAGCAGGGTTGTTCCTACCCTTACTTGTAGCAGAAAACACAGCCCCTCTTACACATCTAGGCTCTACCTACAGCTGGCTGCCACATAGTGAGGTTCAGGATCACAGTTTAGGGAGTAGCTTTAAAATCTACTCACTCAGCAAATAGCTGCCTAGATTTGGCCAGGAGGAAACATGAAGGGGTTGAGTGTTACAAACCTGGCTCTTTTCACATGGCTGTAAGGAGTTAGCCTTCATGCTGAGTCTCCTGCTGGAAGGTGTTACAGCCTCTCTTGGGGGTGGCAGGGGTCTCTTTTCCCTGTAAATGCACAGGGAGATGAACCACACCACTATCAAGGCACAAAGGCCTTGTTTAATCTCACATGAACACACCTTGACATGGTCTCTCCTGTGTCTTTGCCCCATTTTAGCTGAATACACCCTTAACAGCAGAGCACTTAAGGAGTCATGGTCCTTCTCATGCTTCCTTATATCTCTGGTAGATGTAGGACTGTGGCCCCAAAACTCCCATGTGTTTGTTTCCCTTTGGTTCCCATGCTCTGGATCATGCTGCCTTCTCACTAACCCACATCTGCTCCTCTACAGTACAAGTGTTCAGCCAGCTAGCGTCTGAAGGGGTTGCTGCTCTTCTTCCTCTGATACAGGAGCTTCTCTTTCTGAAGGGTTGTAGAGACAATGTGCATTAGGAAATGGACAAGTGTCCTGAGCCATCCCAGGTACCTGTGGATACTATTTTACACATGATCAGACCAGATCTGGCTAATGGGGCAGCATGAGGCACACGCAGGAGTGGAGGTTTGGGTACCAAGAGAGCCTGATACTCTCCAAGTATTGCATGTACAAAATTCAGGCATCCCTAGGTCTACGCAGCTGCCGAGCAAGGGTATTCAGAGTGTTTTGGCTCACTATCCTATGGAAACATTCCTTTTTCTTTCTTTCATGGAGCTTCAAAACCCTTGATAAAAATATCCCAGTGTGATAGATGGAGAAATGGAAATCATTACTGTCTCTAAAGATGCTTCACATGTATCTGTATAAGTTAAAATTTTAGAAATAGACATTTTTTAAATCTACATCCATTTATAGGAAAATTTCTAAGCATGGTATCATGTCAGAGTACCATTGTTGCCTTCAAAATTAAAAATTTTGGATATCAATTTTTATTCAAAACATGAACTAGTATAAGGATTGACATCGAAGCCTGGTTCTGTGCTTGTCCTTAGTCTGTTTCTCTTTTACCTGCACAGATTCATTAGGTTTTGCCTCTGGCATAAAAAATTAACCATGCAGTTTACTTTGAATGATATTTTTATTTTTGTCTATTCTTCTTTCACAAGAGAAAAAAAAAATCTGCAAAATATATTTGTCTGCTTTCCTAAAGAAATCTAAGCAGATAAAGACCCAGTCGTACAAGCTTTCTCATGTGTGTCATCCTTGCTTGGACACAGCTCCCTGGAGACCAGAGTAGGAGTTTGCGTGAGAGAGGACTGTAAACCGAACCCTGAGAATGGAAATGCCATTTTTAAACAAGCAAAACCAAAGAAACAGTGTGGTTAACACTGCTTCCTACAATGGATTATATGTTGTGTATATTCAATTTTAGAACAATCAAGGATTGTAGAAGACTTTTATGAGCTGAAACCCAAGGAAAGAGAAATTCTAAATCCTGTGAGATTTTATTTGCATTTCAGAGAATAACCAGAGAGGAAATACACGAAAAAACAACAACAATCCACTAGTAAGCTCCATTACTTAGAACTGACCTGCAATTCATGCCATCTGCTTACATCCAATATGCATGTTCCCACTGGCTTGCATGCTACTGTCTCTGAAGTTCCTGCTACTAATCACTACAATACGAAGTCTCTAGCCTCAATGTTAAAATTAAATATCGAGGCTTTCAGCTGTAACCTTCCTAGCATTAAGAAAATAAATCCCTACTGAAAGACATTTTCAACCTCATGTAGGCAGGGACCACAGGGACCACCAGCAATTTTCTTGTGCAGAATTATTCATCTGTTGCTTTCACCTCTGACACATTTTTAGGGTGATTGCAGCTACAGAGACACCAGAACAGCATGTCGGTTTCCTGCAGGCTGATATCCATACACATGCACTGCTCAGCATCTCCCTTGCTGTTCATGATGAGACCAAAGCATTGCCATGAGTGTGTACAGCTGGCTGTGAGGCAGATGTTAGCAGGGCCTGGCTGAAGATCCACTAGATGGAATTTGGAGATGCACATATCTAAGCCATGACCTTGCTCTCTAGTACTGTGAACGTGTTTAACAACTGTACCTTTTAAAGAACTGTGAGAAACAAACCAGCACTGAGGCAGAGCAAGAACGAAAGCTGAAAGATTCTGCTCAAGGGATTCATATTGAATGGGTTCCTTCCAACTTGAGATGTTTTATGATTCTAAGAAGAAATATATTTAACAAGTGTTGGTCCGTCAAACGTAGTGCACTAAATTTGTGACACAAGGCATCCCCACCAAAATCAACCATCGGATGGTCTGGAAGTGTCTATCAACTTCCCAGAACAGAGTCTAACTCTTGAAAACTCACGAAGTATTGTAAAAGAATGTACTATGACTGTATGCAGTCATGGAAATTCAAAGACAAAGAGAACTGAGAGACCTACACAAGGTGGCCTTTTCTATTCATAAACTACTAAACCTCTCACTTTCAGACTTCAACTCCACTGCAATTATTTCCATCCTGTACACCCTCTGGAACAGAAAAAAACAGCTAGGTTTTAGAGATCATCATCCTTTGTGATTTCTGCCAGTCCATCATATGCACTTTTCCACTTTCCCTTCCCCATCCCCCTTCAGTCTCTGACGTTTTTCAGCTACTCTCTAAAATCCCTGAACAGTCTTAGCGGTGCAGTGCTCAGCATGGGTGAGGAGCCAAAGGAGTACCACAGCTCTGGCTCCATAACATTCCAAAGTGGTGCACCAAGACATGACTGAAGACTGGAAGAGGCAATTTTTTGCTAGAGCTCTGTGTGTCCCTTCGAACTAAGAATATTCTATGGTTTTATGATTGCTTGATCTATATTATTCTATTCTATTTTATTTTATTCTCTGTCCCTTGGATGAGGGCAGATCAGAACCCTTCTTGTGCAGGTTAGAGGATAGGCCAGTTGAGTGAGCATTTTGCTGCCCTTTTTTAGTGTATTTATTTAATACAGCAAGATCTGAAGAGTAGATTGCACACACAAAATGTAGCTATTCATGATACGGTGTATGTTTTAGGAACTGTGCTTTACACTTCTCTAAGGATAATTTTGGACTGAAGACATAGAAAAAGTGTTAATTAGAAATGGAAATCTAATGATATTTCAAATTGAGATATACATAGCTGGAGGGTGTTATCGCACTTTTGCCACCTTTTCACATTAGCTCATTCCACTTGCCACAAGTAGGGCCTTCAATCTCTCATCAGATGCTAGCGGTAACAGCCGGTGGGGCTGGAGCACCCTTGGTCCCATCTGGTACCACTTTTCCTCCAGGAAAGAGCACCACAAGTTCATGGCATCTCTACAGAAAGAAATTATATCCTGAGGAGTGTCAACTTTTTGATGCAGCTTTGGCTTGTCCCAAAAAGCCTTGCAGAACTGACTGCATGTCTTGAGTAGGATCGTAACTTTAAGTAATACTGTGGCTGAGTATAATTCATGTGACTTACTTGCAGGTCAATGACACTCAAAGGGGAATATAGGTCCATGCAGTCAGGCACACAGCACAGGTCAGAAGAAGGCTCTTCTCTTCTACTCAGCTGCAGGATGGGATGTGGTGATATGACAGGGTGTTGGGCAGACCTGAGGTGACAACAGGCAGGGATGCTGGGCACTGAGCAGGACCACATTACCCTGTAATGAGGGAACTGAGCAGAAAAAGACTCATGATGAGAAGGAAGAAGAGAGAAGTCGTTCCCCCTTAGCTGCTTACTGGAACACACTGTGCCAAGCACCTCTGTGTTCATGGACACGTCCTCTCAGGGGATGGTTGCTGGCTGGAGGCTCTGCTGCTGCTCATATGTTCCTCAGTGCTCCTCTGAGAAAACTGCACATGCTTGCTCAGTGGAAAAAATCACATCTCTACATCTCACATAGAGTTTGTTGGAATACTGATTTTGCCCTGCTAAGAGGACAGCAACCACCAGCTTGTGATTGTTGAGGGAAACCTTGCGAGGGCAACATTTTTCCCTGGAACTGGAAGGATTATGTTTGACAATGGCCTGCATCAGTGCAATATAACCAAAAGGGAGTCCACATTTGTTCAGTATGTATGTGTTGAGGAAAGCCAGACAACAACACATATGAACTGACAGTCTCCCTCCAGATTTCACTCCAAATTTGGCCTCTCTTCATCCAGCTGTTTCTCTGACAATATGGAGATGGGGGCTACCGTAGTAGATTCACCTCAGGGAGTTCTCTCTGCAGTGTGGCTTCCTCTTGTGAGAGTCTGGGTACGGTGGTCTAGAAAGTCTTTTCCATCCTTTGACACTGTGATCCTTCATGGCCTTGTTCACATTTTCTTCTCTTCCTGGCATGGAGTCTCCACAACTCTGCTGCTCTGCCCAGGAGGCTGAGTTCTTCTGCCAAGGCAGCTGCTCCATGTGAGATCCAACACCAAAGGAGGAGGGAATTTTATTCCCCTGAACAGAAAACACTGTGCAAATTCAGGAGTGCCAGGAAGGAATATTCTTGGCTTGTCTTTCATCTGTGCTGTAAATGATGTATCTAGTGAGTGGTGAGTGGTGATAGAGAGCTGCATTCAAACCCTAATCAGACAGAAGTGTGGTCACAACCAATAAACTAATGAACCCCTGCAAAGTCCAGCCTCCCAAGAGGGGTCAAAATCTATTTATACAGAGTGAGAAAAGACTGTGTTTCACAGGCCCTGGAACAGCAAAAGCAGGTTATTCTTTGGCACTTGCTTTCCCTCTGTGGAGCAGGGAGGAAGAACAATTGGCTCCTTCTTCCCTGTTACATAGCTTTAGAATATTTGGGGTTAAAATAGAGCAATTATTTGCTGAAGAACAAATTAGAAAAACACTCTGATATTTTTGAATTTGGCTTGAATTTCATGACTACCTCCCATTGGATAAGAAGGGGAGGAAATTTTTTTAGAATGTCACAATATTTTATTTGATTGCAATATCTGTCACCTGAAACGTGATTTCAGAACAGTATTTTCTACTGGACATGTCACCTTGAAAAAAAGTTAGAAACAGATTTTAAATAGAGGTTTTGCAGTTTCAAAAAGAAACAGACTTTGAAGTCAAGGGAACCATTTAATCTCAGATGACTGCTTTTTATTTTCAAGTAGTCTTGCCAAATTCTGTCTTCCAGGCTGTGTGCTTCACTTTGGTTTGGCAAGAGCTTGGTCCATGATTTCTTCTCCTTTCCTCTTCTCCATAACAGCTTATATGGCTCTTTAGACCAAACAGGCCAACATAGTACAGGTCCCTTTGGATTAGAAAGGAATCTGAAAACATTTCTGGAAGAAAATTATTTCAATACATTTTTAACAAAACGTTTTCTGAAACAAAGCATTTAGGAGATCAACAGGTAGAACAAAGTAGTGATTTAACAGAGCCCTTAGATTTCATGATTTAATAAAACACACTGAGGAAGTTGCAGTGACTCCAATGTTAGACAGTGATTAGGGAAAATCCTGGATCACTGCAGTTTTAGTATTCCTCTTTGTCACTCTTGCAGATGAAGAAACTTCCTCCTAATGCATCCCTCTGTCTAGTTAAGGTGGTTCTGTGATAACCCTACGAAAGCTTCTCAAGCATTGAAGCATGAAACGCTCCAATAGTTCTACCTATCTTGTGTTCGGATGATTTAGTAAGTCAAGCCTGCTTCTATCATCACTGGCTCAAAAAACTTAAGCACTTCCTAAACTCTTTGAGTCTATCATAGAATTGTAGCCCTATAGGGCTGCAATTGCTTTCACGCTTAATTCACTGTCCTTCTGTTGGCCTTGGAGTTACCAAAAGTTCATTTCTTCACTGCAGTAACTCATTGCATCCTGTCAACGAAGAGTGCTATGACTTTGGATAACAAATAATGCATCTTTCCAGCACTCGCTTTGGTTGGCAAAGTGCAGTAAACATCTGATTCCGGTAAATGTGTGCTGACTCTGACCTGCACAGCTATTCTCTGCAGCTCTGCCTTGCTCCCGTTTGTTTATGGATCAGAACCCTTTGGTTAAATCTTGTCTTGCTGAAATCAGTAGAAAATCTCCAACTTTCTTCAGAAGTCCAGGTCTCACATGCCTTCAAAGGAGGAAGGCTCATTCCCTTGTGTGGTTTGTACTTCATGCTACCTGGTGTTAAATGGAATGTGAGAGCATGGACAGTGAAAAAGGTACAGGGGAATGAAAACATATGAGCTGTAGCTAGTTGATCAAATATGCCAATAGCATTATTAAACCAAGAACCTTGGTTTGTAACTGCCAAGTAGAGATGTGATCTTTCATAGGAAAAAATCCACATGTTGGAAACTTAATGTAGATACACAGCCATTGAAAAGCAGCATTTTTTATAAGTGAAGATAAGTAAATTAACAGTACTCACATAGGTACGCAGTGGAGTTTTCTGTCCTTAAAGTCTTAAAGTAAAGACATTTTATTAAGATGTACAGAGTCTTGTTGCTTTCTGGAATTATGTGCTGAAATCGTCAGGCATACATGCATAGATCAAAATAAACTCGATGCTTCTGTTCTTAATTTTTTTCTAAATAAAATCTGATGCATGTGCAAATTTTGCTATACTTCTGATTATTAGCAATTCCATAAACTATTTTCTTGATACTCAACCTATATATTTTATAAGGAAAACTTCTTCAAAATTTTTGAGCTTGCAGTGCTGCCATACTAGATATTGTGTGAGCACTTCACAAACATTGCTGTAAGAATACTGTGGTTAGGGTTGAAATTATAATCCCTGTGACTTCCTACCATTTCCACGCAAATCATCATCAGCAACTGGGAACCATCTTCTTTATAGTGATGCCTCAAAGATGTGTTTCTGAATCTTCATTTTGACCCTGTTTCATCTGTAAAATAAACATTTTTGCCAACAGAGTATCCTTTTTCTGCTTGATACCTGACCTTTCAAAAACAGAAGTCCATTAGGAAATGTGATGCTTATCAAACTTCCCTTGCTTCTGTATTTTGCTGGAAACAGCAAATGGCTCCCTAATAATTTCTTTATGAGTTAAACCAACTCATTTTCACACGTGATTCAGGTCTGAAAGCCCAAGCAAGTGAAATTATTCTCCATTTAGGGCAAAAATGAATTTATTGTAGAAAATATTAGAACAGTGACAGCTATCCTTATCAATATAAAATTAGTCATTTTCTCCAGGTAGAACTTCTGTGTTAGATCAGTAGAAATGAAATCATGAAGGCAACTGCTATTTTTCAAGCTTAATTCCATACATGTAAATCTGACACAGTTTAACAACAAAACTTGCTGGTTTTTTTTTGTTGTTGTTGTCCAGAAAAGGAATCACTAATAAAAAGTCAAACAATTTATGGCTGACCAGGCACATGAACATACGATGTTTGGCTCCCCCTCTTGGAGGGTTATTAGTTCTATGGGAACCCTTCTCTTCCCCCTTAATAAAAGCAGATTATCAGAATTTCCTTTGCCTATGTACATTATGCACCTGGAAATAGTTTCAGCTTAAACCAGAGTGTTTTGACCAGTGATTCAACATAAAACTATTCCATTCCTCTTGAAACAAATGGACTCCACTCTTGTTTTGCTCTTGCTCTCTCTCTTGGAACTATCTCGCACAAGTTTCTATGATCTGTTCTTTCGCATTATGAATAAATTGGTTTTCTTCACTTTAGTTATCCCCTAATCCCTTTTAGGCATATGATAGTTTTGGAACTTTATACAGTGTCTCTGGTTAATGTACCTCTGAGAAGTTAGATAAGGCTGATCTTTATTTAGCCTGCATTCAGTAGAATTACATTGAGCTATTTTTGGCTGAATGCCCTTTTAATTTTCCAAGCTCTCAAATGGAGTCATTTAAAGTATAAAAATGTATGAACATCTTTCCTCTGAACTAAATGGCACTCTTTTTCTTGGCTTAATTTCCTTTGGAAGTAAAAGCTATACTATGCTTCACTGGTACCAACCATCAGTAATGCAGCGTAGGTTGCCAGACGTAAAGATTAGATAAGTATTTGAATTTCCAGTAGTGTTTTCATGGAGTTATCTATACATAGCTCATGTTCTATTCTGAGAACACAGCTGGGCCAACAACACTTATTATATTTCTTATCTAAAAGAAAATGATATTTGCTAAATTTGAGGGACATGTAATGTATATGAATTGCATTTATACTTTTTTCAAAAATCATTGTAAGGGTCAATATTAATATTAGTCCTAATCCTGAGAATGCACTGCAGATGCAACAGTTGCACTGCACAATTTGTTATTGATGGTCTAGCATGGAAAACATGGTATTTAGTTCCTCTTATTTTTCTCTCAAGGTGAACTTACAATCTTGTTTATTCAATACTGGAATGGTAGTGACTTTCAAATAATGATCAGTTCTGGTCAAGGAGGTAATCGTGTAAAACCAGCCCAGGCTTCCTCATCAGAGCTATTCCTTGAATGCACTGAGTCATCTCTGGAGACTGAGGACAAAAATAGCTTTTCACTGCTGACATTGCAGGACAGCCAAGAGAGCTTGGAGAGATGGGGCTGGAATCTATTTCTCTTCTGCATCATCTATTTTGAATGAAGTGAAAAATCTTCTTTTAAAAAAGAAATGTTTCCTGAAATGTACATTTCTCAACAAACCTCTGTTCAAATAGCCAAACTCTTCCTCTGAATTCCCTTTTAAAACTCTTGTTCACCAGCTGAATTTTCTCTAAGTCCCTGTTTCCCTTGAAGGAAGTTCCATGTACTATTTTGTTTTTATAAACCCATACCTATTAATATCTCTTCTTTTATTCAACAAAAACAATAGTAAAATTCTGCTGACCAAGCCAGCTTAGACAACTTTTAGAGAAATACTGGTTTTGGCAACTTTTAGAGGGGATATGCTGAAAGTTCCTCAGGTTCCGGAGTTGAGGAATACTCAGTATTCATAACTCATAAAAAAAAAATGTCCTTAATTATTAATCTTGCTGTCTTCCTGTGTAATGACTGGCTGAGTTCTTGCCCAGGATGGAGGGAAATGAGGAACTCTGGCTGGTAGGTTTCACTCTGCCACTCTGGGAGGTGTAGGAATGTGCAAGAGATCAGGGCACTTTGCCAGTGCAACTCACACGCTGATGATTGCTTTCAGTCAGAGCTGCTGCTTGGTCTGCATGTGTGAGAGCAATGAAACTGTTCTTTCCCTGTGTGGGACAACTTTGGGCAATACGAGTGTCATACACTGCTTGCTCTTACAGCCTTCTTCTGATCATTCTATGATGATTCTATGTCATCAGGACCAGAAACCTTATAAGGTATTTTTTCCCACCACGTTTGCTGTACACATTGTCTCCAACCACTCTTATCAGAGAATATTTAAGATATAAAGCTGCACAGTGTAGCTGAGCAGCTCCAGAAACTGGGAGCACCCAGGACTCGGACTGCCAGAGCAGATTTTGACTGGGCTGTGATGAATTGTCCCAGTGTTAAGCACCTGGTGCGTGTGATGGGGTCTTTCTGTGCCCCGACCTAAGAACAATTCTAGTGCTCTTTAGAGAGTCTGTGAGTGTAATCAGGAGTATTTGTGGGTGGGAGGTGAGGCTGTGTCTCTTTATATACTACTTACTCGTTTTTACCCACTTCCTAAATCCTTCACCAGAGTCTCAAGGGATTATTCATTTGATATGAAGCTAATAACTTGTGTATCTTTCCAGTATTTAGGTAAGTGGAAAAGAGCCCATTTTCCTAATCTCATTGGCATCTAGATTGTATTTTATGGATTTTATCATATGGAACTAATATTTCAGTACATTTCAAAAAAGACTCTGCTTAATGCAATCCAGCATTGCTGATTGTACTGGCCAATTTTTACAACATTATGAAACAATTAAGATGATACATATGCAATATGAATATGGCATAAGTAAAATATGAGCTGAGAAACATGATGGTGAGCAGATTTATTTATGGGATGTTTTTGCTACATACTTGACCTTCAGGGATAGGGACAAAAGAATTGGGAAGGTGCTTCTCTGTAAGCCTGAGGCTCATGCATACAACCCATTCGGCTGACTGCATGCAATAATGCAGGATGGGGTGGCTAGAAGAGACATCAGTGTGCACAGGTCCTAACAGTTGACCCTACTGCAAAGCCTTGCAGAAAATCTACAGGAGAGCAGGAGTTTTGCCTGTCCTGTTCCATCTGTGTGCCAATGTTAAAGCCATAAGTATTGCTCAAAATGTTTGGTTGGTGTTACGTCGTTGGACTTACTCATGGAGGACTGCAGGTTTGCTGGGCTGCAGGCATGGAGATGTGAGAATGAAACTGTCCTGCAAATATTCCTGGGGGTGGTGGAGAGCAAGGTACCCTGTGTCAGGTGAATGTGGGCACCACCCTCAAAGTGCTGGGCTCAGAGGAATATTAGACGTAGGCAATGTGTTTGCTGGTAAATTATTTGAATAAAAGCTGATGATGAATCTCTTGTATGAGCCCTGTGCAATAGTTCTAGCATTACAAGAACTTGCTGTCCATGCGTACATAGTGCCTGGCAAGAATTTATAAACAATGGTCTCTTGGCACTGATCCTGCAACTGCTCTCCTGAAGGCACTGCTGCTGCTGTTTCTGCAGCCTTGCAGCAATCTCACGTATCAGAGTCCTACTGCGGGCTCTCCTCCTCTCCACCTTTGCTGTGCTGGGATCTTGTGGGACACCAAGAGTCTCTCACTTCATTTTCCTTTAAGCAAATTACTTCTGCACATTCAGCTGTGGGAGGGGAATGGGATTCTGGCAGCTTTAATGAAGTCCAAGGGTATTTAGGTTCAAGTGATGACAAATGAATGTAATTAATATATTAAAGTATGAGTCTGCAAGTACTCCCACCCTCAGAGTAGTTTTGCTTGTTTTTAAGAACAGTTTCAAAATGTAATTCATTATGTGATCTGAGGAGATGTCGAGCCAATTTCCACTTGGATCCACTTCCTTGAGGACTGTAAGGAACGTGTTATTCTGCCTAGCACCAGGGATAATGCGTGCTTCTCAAGCTGAATTCATGTGAATTGCTTTCAAGTAGCAGTACTCAAGTGAGCATCTGGTTGGACTGAAAACTGCAGAGAAGGCATCTCCAAAGGCTCAGGCACATATGCAGTTGGATCTGTCCTGGCTCTTCCTGACAGTCACTGCTTTCACTCAGATGCAGCTTTTGCTTTGAAAATGCTTGGTTGCCAGCACTGCCAGCTGTGGCAAAAGACACAATTTCTGTCCTAGATTCATAGCTTTGTATTTCAGAAGTACAATTACCTTCTCTTCTTGAGAACCTGGCCTAAGATGTATGGGTTTTACCACTTCTGGGCCCCAAAATATCTTGACTTATTCTTTCATTAGGAACTGTTCAATTGGATTAAATTTGCAGATAAGATTACAAACTGGAATAGGTGATGCAAATATTTTAATTAAGGCTTCTTAAAGTATATAGAATGCAAAATAGAAATAAAAAATAGTTGTGCATGCAGTCCACATGGTCAACCAAACACAAAATTTAGAAGTCCTCCAAAACTTTCATTCATTGTACATATATTGAGTGCAAATACTGTTCCTGTCACAAGTGCTTTAAGCCACACAACTCTCCAACTCTCTGGTTCAATTAAAGTCTGAAAATGCCCCAAAGCAAACAGCTACAGTGATTTCAGTAAGGAAATCGACACTGAAGAAAAGCTCCCTGAACAATAATAATCATACTGTATCTCTCTGGTTAGCTGTAAAAATCATGATTTTTCATTTCCCGATGAAAATTAAAATATTGAGTTCTGAGGTGTGCACTTACAGTCTAATAAAATACTCACTTTGACTTGTGACAAAAATGTACTCAATTTCTGAAAAACATGACTTGGTACCAGTCTAAATATTTTCGTCATTGATGAAAGTATTGGAAAGCCTTTGTAGCTTAGGCAGCAAGTGTCTTCATACAATCTTGGAGTCAATTGAAATATACAGACCATGTACGGGAATGATTCTGTTTCTAATTACCTGTACCAGTTTCAGTAGGGCTCTATAAGGCTAGAGTCCTTAGTATGACTAGCCCCCATGGTGCTACTTGCTGCACTATGTGATATGAGTGGGTAGTGACCATGCAGCTGCATAGCCTCTCCATCACCTTCCTGATGAATGTGACTTTGCAGGTAACAACTGCCTTACTCTACATCCAAGAAAAGGCCTTTTGTAATAGTTCTGCTGCTGCTGTGTATTCAGTGTGCATTTGGACTGTGCTGACCTCTCACGATAAGATACACAAAGTAGGCAGCAATGTTCACCACATTCAGGCTTCAAATGGCATGAAAGAGTCATAGTGAGGCACAGCACAGCTTCCTAGATCTTTGTTGACCAGAGACTAATTCAAGTTATGGTAGAAGATTCATAAAGAAAATGAAATATGTAAAGTGAATTGGATGGAGCTCTCTTCCAGGCTGCATGGTGCTTTCTTTCTGGTGCTCTTGAGCATGTCTTTGTTGAAGACTTTCTGTTCATGTCCCAGGTTGACTTATTATTCTGTCAGTATCTGTTTGGTCAGACTGAATCTGAAAACCAATGCGGTTTGTGCCAAGTAGTCTCACTCACTGTTCCATTCCTGGCTGCCATCCTCAGCCCCTCTGGATTTGGCCTGAAGATCCCATGAAGATAAAACCCAGGTGTAGTCGCAGTCAGGCCATGGCTGACATCCAAGGGATCAGGTGCTTGCAAACAGCACCAAATATTCTTCCAACACTTATACAGTGCATCTTCAAACATCTACATGCAAAGCCAGGACAAATCATGTAATCTTTCCACTCTGGTGGTAGAACGAAGAGCAAAAACTTCACTCTGCAGCTCTTATACAGCTGTCTGGTTATTTAAGACTCTTCTGACTGATAATCAGCTGAAGAAGTATGTATCAGAAGCCCAAAGTATGTTACAAAGACCAGTCCAGGATGCATCGCTCTGCTTCAAAGGGCAGTGTGGATCTGTATGGCACAGGCACAGCTCAAGGGTGTCTGTTCCACAATAAGATTGGCCCAAAACAGATGAAAATGCACAATGCAGTCTACTGTGATGGCAAAGACATCTGAGCTATTTCAAGCAAAGACAGTTGAAGTAGTAAATATAGTCTGTATTTTATATTAAATTAGCTGCTAAACCCAGGTTTTTGATTTCCCAGGGACTAGGACAGTACTCTCTTCCATTAGTAGAAATTCAACAGGGCCTGTCAACCTCTCTGCAGTATAGTCATTTATTCTCCTGCTCGGGCTTTGTTTCTGGGCAGTTTATCAACAGAGGCTCAGAAGAATGTCATGTCACACAGAAATTCTGTTTCACATTTACACTGATATGGATTTAGGGAAAGAAGGTAAAACCTGCCTTCTGAAAGCATGCCACCTTGTAAGCAACTGTGTCAATGGCCTTGCTTAATCAGATTATTATTTAAGTTATCACATTGATGATCTGGCAGATTTTCCAACTTTCTCTTTTTCCCCTTGCCTCAGAGGAGAGAGGTGCAGAATTTGGTCCATTTACTTGAGTTCATCCAAGGAGACCGACACCCAAAATGCCCAGGTTCTCCAGAGCAATGCCTAATCTGCAACCATATTTAATCCCTACAAGACAACTTCAGACTTGTGTGAGTTTACTATTCTATCCTTGAATGTTTCCCAATCATCCTTTATAGATATGGTGCAAACTATTTCCTAAATGGTCTCTAAGCCAGGATACGAGCTTCACTCATTCATTTGTATGCTCTTGACTTCATGCAAACAACACTAGCTCTGTGGTTTTGTGAAACGGACTCATTTATCACTGAAAGTGATGGTGATGATACCACCACCCTGTATGACTGTCAGACACCTCACAGCTGCCTGATCAGACAGATTTCTCGTTCCTCTGGCAAGGCTTCATGAAAGGCACAATGCTACAGATGAAAGGTCAGTTTTATATAACGGATGAAAACAATGAGTAGCAGATTAAACTAGTTTTCTGGTAAACGGGGCCATTACTTTCCAGTAAATAATGTCATGAATTACTTGATGAATAACACAAGTTGTGAGATAAAGAAGATACTCATTAAGTGATGGAAAACTGGACATTTCTATGAACTCAAATATTCCTTTGGTTTTCTTTCCACTATGATCTAGTCCTTGAAGTATTTACTAACAAGTCATTTTAGCTAGGCTAACTAATGAATTCTGCATAAGAGCCTAAGTTCAGTCTACAGAGATAGTATTCTTTAAGCAGTATTTGTTTTTCTGATGTACAGGAATGGGAGGTGATAGAAGGGATGCAACATCTCGGGAAATATCCTTTCCAAGGAGTGCACTAAAAAGACCCTGGGCGTCCCTTGCATTCCCCCAACCTTCCTGACCCTCCTTACCACTTGCAGCACAGCCATTTTAAGTGATCATTACAATTTCTGCTTATGAGTCAAAGCACCTCCCCTGTCAGCAAGCTCATGGAGAAAGTTTCTCTGCAGAGGTAGGAGGTTTATATGAGACTTGCAGCAGAATTACAGCTGGTATGTCTGCTAGCCAGTACAACAAACAGAACCATCCCTTCTGCAGTGGAAAGGAATTACTAAAAAGAGGGAAGATTTCCAGCCTAAAATACTCAATGCTGTTGTCTTTACAAAAGCAGAGGACAAAATCACTGGGGATTCTTGCATGATGAGCAGGAAGTAATATAATCTGGTCAAATAAGAAAGTATGCTAAAGTAATTGTCTTTCAAGTAACTTCTCAGAAGAGCTACACAAATCCTAGAGAGCACTTGCAAGCCATAGCTAGTAGGTCTGTGAATGGGAAAAAGAAGCTCTAGAAAGCTCTTCTAGCAGAGGACCATAAATTTACCCTGTTAAAACTTAACTTGATAAGCTAAGAAATTATAGCAAGTAGTTGCCAAGACCTTGAGGAGACTCAGCTTAGTAACCCTGCAAGATCCCTTCCAGTGCTTTCTCATCACAAAGTCACTTCATGTAAGTGAGTTTTAGCCATTTTTGGTCCTTCATAAACACTGGTGTAACAGGGTTTCTCTTTGCCCAGATACGAGGGGAAAGGTTGCTTTCTATGTGTACATATACCCCCTATACAATTCCTTGCAGAGTTCTCTGCATGCCAGCATATATCTTCCCCTCTTCTATTTGAAGGCCCAATCATTCAGAAATAGGAAGCTGCAAACTCAAGACAAGGAATGTAGCACCATGAAGGCCTCTGTGCAGCCCCATGGCTCCTCGAGGACTCTTCAGCCCTGCCCAAGCTTCTCCATGCCCTCTTGCATGAGCTCACTCCAAGAACAGTGTCTTCTTCTCAAGTCTTTAGCCATGAACAATGACCAGTGGTGAAAATCTGTTAGTGAGGACCGCCTGCCAGAACTTTGTTCCCCAGGCAAACTGTGCTGGAGAGCCTGCCGAGACTCCCTCTCCTCCTCTATCAGGCAGGGCTGCAAATCACCCAAAAATGTTAATCAGGCAAACAAATATTTATACAATGTCATTGACTGTTGCAGCCTAGGGTTGCTGTGGAAAAAAAAAACAACACGGTAAATGTTTATAAACATCTCTTACTAGTGTCCTCTTCTTTAGAAATTACAACACATTTGCTTTCTAAATTATTTTCAAGGGGGATGAGGAATGAACCACAAAAATACACATTTTGCAATTATAATCCATCTCCAATTTAGCTGGAGGAAGCAGATTTGCAGATACATCTTCATCCAAACTGGCTTCCTTTAATATTTCTGTCTTTTTCCATCTTGTCTGAATAAACAGACACAGAGGACAATAAAAAAGGGAATCTGCTATTATTCATTTCTTCCTTCTGGCTGCTGTAAGGACCTCTGTTTATTGTTTGTTTTGGAACACATAATAGCTTTTCTTCCTTATATGTCTGTTTACTAGTTTCTGCCTTGTCAGGAGATGTTATTCTCAGTCGACACACAGTGGATTTGACTGTCACCAGGATCTCTTTCTGAATCATCTGGAAATCTCTACCTAGAGCTCTGAACAGAAATTGAGAAGAGCCCCTCTCCCACTTCTCTGAACAGGACCTGCAGAGTACAGGGCAATGAGGCTTAGTACATCACTCACATGCCATGCAGTCCACACAGATAGAGTAGGACCTTCCTCCAGCTCCTCCCTTGCATTGTTGTCACTGATTTGACAACTGCTACCACATTTTCTCTGCCTTTCAGGCAGTTAACTTTCTGTAAATTAACTAATTCTCACTATCTGCGTTCAGATCCAAGCCATGATACTCCTTTGAGGCAGATACTGTAAAGCTTTGCACTGAAGAATAACCTGTGCAGGAAACATCCAGTCTTTTATCTTCTTGCTTTCCATGGGGAAAGAGGTGTGTTTGAACGGTGGGCATGACAGCCCAGGTCTGGGTCAGTGGCTCATGAACCCTCTGTGTTCCCTTTCATTAGTGTCCTACACAGGTGCACCTTCAGGCCCCTTAACCATGGGCAGTGACTGAACTCCTGTGAAAAAGGCATTAAAAAAATGAAGCTTGTAAAACTAGGCTTACCCAAGGAAGTCTAATTTCTGTTACTTGTGCTATTCAGGCATTTTGAAAGACTTAATTCTACACCTTGATATTTCTCTGAATTTCCCTAAGCTGTTAAAACTTGAAAACAAAAGTCTTTACCAATCTGGAAACAATATGTATTAAATCTGGAACATTAATCAGGCTTCCAAACACCCTCCCAAATTGCATTTAATGTGAATTATGGATTCAAGCTGCAGCTGTGCTTGAATAAAAATGATGAGCATGGTTCCATCACTCCAGGATGTGACTACAGCCTCATGGTTTTATCACTGAGCTGAAGGGTCATTTCTAATCACTCTCTTAGCAGAAATCTGCCATGGCCAACACTATTTGGAAATGTCATCAAGATGTGGTCTCCAACACCATGTAATGTGGAATTAAAGCCTGGTCTCTAATCTGTCATCAACTGCAAAGATTCCTGTCATTGAGAATGAGGTATTCAAACATTTATTAAGATATTAAAAAAATTTCCTCCTCATTCAGCACAAGAACCAGGCAGATTTATCCCAAAATACTCAAACTACATCTTGGAGCAGTTGGAGCGTGCAGATAGCAGTTCTGTAAATTGACAGCTGCAGAGTAAGTCTACAGTCCTCTTGACTGCGCAAAATGTTACACTTAGAATAAAATATAATATATTCTTAAGTTAACATCTATTAATATATACATAATAATACATACATACATACATATAAATGCATACATATCCTGTGATTCTGCATTCAAAGGCAGCTTTCTTGTTATCATAATTTAAAAATAAACAATCACATATTACTTTTTAAACTTAATAAATAGATAAATAAATATGCTTATCAATCTGTTTTTCATTTCTGAACTTTAAATCTTGAAAGATAGCAGTTCATCCACTAATGCAGTGTTCACACAGTTCTCCATAAAAAATAAACTAAAACAGAAAAAAAGAAACACAAAAACCAAACCCAAATGAAGAACCACCACCAACCAAAAAAAACCCCTTTTCATTCTTCTCACCTGGAACCCAAACCTGTGCATTCTTCTCACCTGTTCTGTTGCTGCCCAGTCTGCCTCAGCCTGATTAATTTCTAGCTCCCATTCCAGTAAGCCCTCCCACATATCACAGGATCATTTCTGAACGGTAAACGAGAACATGAAAATCCTGTCACTATCTACCCATGTAAAAAGAAAATATCCTCGTGGTGCAGCTGTGTTTGTGGTCAGACTTCAATGTGCTGTTACTTCAGTTTGACTCTTTAAGCATGAGCATATTCACATCTTCAGGCAGGAAAGCAACCCATCAGTGGTTTCTTTGCTATTGATTTGTATGCATGCCTCTGACTCTCACTGTGACTACCACAGCCAAAAGGAGAACCAGATCTCCATTTCATTCAGCCTTGCATAAATAAAAATATCATTAAACACTATTTAAAATATGTTACATTTAAGTCTCTCACAATTTATTGCACTTGGCAATATTAATAAATGTGGTCTATATTTTACAAATCAAGAACATGCTTGCTGGAGGTGTGTGCACTGGAAATCACTTCTATTCAGAATCCCGCTCATATTTCCATTAGGAAGCGTTTTCTCCTGTTTTACTGCATAAGTGACTGCTAGATATATTTTAGTCAAACAATATATTTTCTCTCCTCCTACCAGATGGAAAATGCTTTCTCCTCACCAAAAACATCATGTTGTATTGTTTATCAATCACAGTAAAACATTACAGGAGCTTGAATTGGTTTCTTTATTGAAGAAAAAGCAAAAAAAAAAAAAGAATTTGGAGGACAGAACAATAACACTCAAGACAGGGATTTTTGTCCAGTTTGTTTGGAGTCTCACTTTTCTACAGCTTCTCTGAGCAACTCCTAAGCCATCTGGGACACGGTTTTCTTTTGACTGTGAGTCCTACTGCTTCCCAGACTCTTGGATGGAGGCAGTTGTCCGCATCAGCATTTGATATCTCTGAGCAACCAAGACCCAATTCAGTCCTGGGTCAGAATCTGCCCTTCAAGGAAGAGGTGAAGACAGACATGACTACGAAGACAGTAGGATCTACAGGAATACCGAAGCCTTTGGCTCAGATAATGAAACTGAACCAGAGGAGAATGGATCTGCAGAAATGCACCCTTTGTTTGCATCTACGAACATTTAGTCTTTCATTAACTCACATCCACCAACCTACTACAGGACCAAGGTGGTTCTTGTGCAAAGTGTACTGGTGGAATATTTGTGCTTTAAGTGCAAAATGAAATTCAGGGGCTGATCCTCAGACACCTTTGCTGGATTTACCTCCTGCATTTCTCTCATGTAGCACCCAGATTTTGCATCTTGTTGTTCCCACCCATGCTAGCATGTTCACACTCTTTGTACATCCAGAGGCAAGCTGCAGCTTTATGGCAAAACTTACAGATCAAGATGTTACACTGCCTTATCACATTTAAGTATTTTAAATATTTTCTGTTACAATGAAAGGGCCTTTTTTGTTCATGGTTAAAACTGTTAGGGCTCATTTTTCTAGATTTGTGCATTTAACCTAAGCCAGTGAGTACACTTACTCCTGATGGGTACACTAAACAGATTTCAGTAACTGCCTCGTCCTTTCTGTTATGTATTAAAATTCTTACTCCCCTTCTTCATTGATAGCACTGTAAATGTGATCTGATTAATCTGTTGTCAAGAGGCTGTCATTCTTTTCAGTTTTATATTTCTCAAATGAAAAAATGTTGGGGATGAGATTATGTACTCACAAACACATGCTCTTTTTCCCACTGTGCTTCTTTATATCAAGGCTGACTTGGACTGACTGACCTCAAGTCAGCAGAAATTTTGCATGTGTTCATATTTAGGATTCAAGATTTCAGGGTTTTTTTGTTTGCTTTTTTTTTTGTTTGCTTTTTTCTGTTTTGTTGTTGTTGTTTGTTTTGTTTCGTTTTAATATTATTCTACCCTTGCATTCCCTTAAGTATCTAACTTTCAAGGAGTCAACAATATAAATAAAATATTTCTAACTGATCTGATTTAGTATATTAATCATAGCTACAGAGAACAGAGAGTGGTCGATATCTAAAGATATAAATACTTATGCCATCCTAACTCTTCTTGGACTTGAAAAAGATGATTCTATATAACCTTTGCTGCTGTATTATATCCCATATTTGCTGTAAGCATTGCCTAGTTTTAACAGAGTTCTTTTAATATACATTCTTTAATTTCAGATACTCAGTTATCTTGATGAGAGTCGTGTCTTGTCTTTGCAAAAGCATTATGAACATCACCACTGGTTGTGTTTAACCTCACTATTTTCCTTCTGTGCTCACACCACTTGTTTGCAGTAGAGACTGGGACTTTCTTCCAACAGCATATTTCAAGCAGAAATATTGGCATAAATCATGCTGTCAGAATGGAAAACAAGATAAAAAGTAGCCCTAGGAAATCACTGCTTCGTGAAAAATGCTGAGAGAAAAGTATAAAGTTTTGAGAGTTACTAACTTATAAAGTCAGAAAAAGATCAGGTCGAGGAAATATGTCCACAGTGAAATATGTAGATGTATGGAAGAAGGACTGGACGTTCTTCCCAGATTAACTTTCTGGATATTAATGGCCACATTTCTGCATTACATGA
Source organism: Odontophorus gujanensis (assembly GCA_013399175.1). Classification (NCBI taxonomy): domain Eukaryota; kingdom Metazoa; phylum Chordata; class Aves; order Galliformes; family Odontophoridae; genus Odontophorus; species Odontophorus gujanensis. The sequence continues at coordinate 155,844 of VXAB01009407.1, read as the reverse complement.
CTATTCCATCCAAATTTGGGACAGAATCCAAGGATTTCGTTTCACTGAGGTATTCATTTAAGTGACATCTTGACCTGAGGCCAAATTCTGGGGGCTCCTTTTAGGTGACTTTGTGCAGTCACAGCAGTCATGCCCACAGTGAGGCTGCTTGCCCTCTAAAATGTGCTGTCACCCAGCTGACAATGGTCCCAGTTCCTCATCCAGGAGCTCCTCTCTGAAACATACTGTACATTATACTAGATAAGGGAAAGAATTTCAGGGATTTTTTTAAAATGATTAAAGAAGTTGCATCATTGGTAATACATCATCTCTAACATGGTGCTCTCTGCCAAAGAAAATCCCACACAATCACATAAAAGCAACAAGCAAAGCAGCAGACATGAGCAAACCCAGAATTCCTGAATCCCTGTGTTAGACTGCTACTGTTGCCTACAACATATACTTCTCATGAAAGACCTTGTATGCTGATCCATACATTATTTAGATGTCTAAGCTGCTTGACTACAAATCCCCAAGGTTAGACAGTGCAGGCTGCCTGGGGAGACAAGAAACAACAGGCACAAAAAGCAGACCCTTAGCCCATGGTGTACTCAATTTAAGGATAGAAAAGGAATGTGAGAAACATTTTTTTTGTTTTATTTTTGTCTATATGGGAAGTGTTGCAAGTTTATTTACTAGAAGAGTGTGATACAAGAGAAAGACACTTACAGAGTTTTTATGTAGTACTGTAGATTTAATAACACTTTTTAGAGTCCATATCCAAATTCATCAAAGTCACTGTGGGTAAAAATGATCTGGTGGCTTAGGACAACATTTGGATAGTTCTTCCAATAAGCTGGAGTACAGTCAAACTGTCTCTGCAGCTGCAAGAAGGCAAACTTAATCCTGCAGCCTCTCAGTTGATGTGCACCTTCTTATGCATACAACTGAGGAGAGGATTTCTCTATGTGCTGCACAGAGCAACTCCTCGGTCTTGCCTTCTGGCATTCAGCCCTGGAGCGTTCTACTCCCAAAGGTAATATTGTACTTGCTTTTCTTGTGCAGAACACTAAGAAATAGATCTGGGAGAATGGCTAGAGATGCCAAAGCTGTCCTGACCAGCATGTCCTATGCAACACAAAGTGAAGTGCTCTCTGCCCTGTGTCACAGCACCCATAGGAAGGAGATGGAAGGCCCACATGAGCGTGTGGGCACACTGGTGTCTCTACCCTCCAAGGTAGACTCATGAGCCTCAAATGGACTTCCAAAGGGGTTGTAGCTGATCCCAAATCTCCAACACATGAAGAAAAACATAGCTTTGTTATTCTGATGGATGTTGGTTTAGCATATACTTAAAATTCCCACAGTAAAGCATATTCTGTAGCCTTCTCAAGTAATCCAATACAGGGCTTCATTGCCTTACTGACAGAAACATGTTCTTTTCTCTAACCAAAACCTTGTGGTAGTTTAAGTCCGTTGCTTCTTGTCCTGACCATTATGGACATAAAGAAGGAATTATTCCCTCCTGGCCAACAGCAGATTTTTTTTAATCTTTGATACTTGCTGTCATAATCTAGTCTCAAGTTTTCTTCCTTCAGATTAACTCCTCCTTCAGTCTTCCTTCCCTGTCCTGTTTTCTAGACCCCCTCCATTCTCCAGATGGATAGCTTCTGGTTGATTCACTTCTGTCTCAAAGTATTGCACCACCTGCAGTTCCACAGAATCTTTGGCCAAAGCTGAGAGGAGCAGAAAGAGTACTTAGTCTGGTAGAAAGGTATTCCAGTGATACTGATGACCGTTCATATGCCTGGGTTCAGCAATGGATCATCGCAACATCTGGGTGCAACCACTCTCAAGGAACCTACACTCATAAATAGCATAAGGTCTGCAGGAGATCCATCAAGACAGTTGTTTTCCAGTTGTGATTCAGCTGTTGTTTGGCCTTATCATGAAAAACACACAGAACACACATTATCTCTGGTCAGAAAGCTTCAGACTTAATACATATTTAGTGATTTCATAACAAGAATGTTAGTTCAGATCTTTTTCCTTTTAGAATTTTGTTTGTCTTCTCAAATTACTTGAACAGTCTGGTGAAGATGTTATCTAAGTTCTATGTTACACGATCAATTCATTAAGATTCCTTGTTGCAAAATATTCATTTCTTCCTAAATCTGTGTCCAGCACTCAGATCAAGTGTGCAAGATATACTTCAGATTGGGACAAGGATTGCTTAGGATTCACCAGAAGAAAATGGTGGACCTTTTCTTTTGTACAAATTATGCTGATAGGCAACAAAATAGTATGCACCTCAAATTTGGATTGTTCTTCCAGTAACACAGGACAGAAGCAGTCTTGCCACTTGTCATTAATGTACTGAACATTAGAACTCAGGAGGACCTGATATGACTAGAACAAGAATTATTTATTTTCTTTCTTTATCGGCAGCCAAGAGATTTTGGGTATTCTCCTGTTGGAAAAGAAAAGAAAACAAAACCTAAATTCATATTTTTTCAAATTTTGTTTACTTTTGTATTTTATTTTCAAGCAATTTGTAATTTGTAATATGAACAATTACTGTTATTTTCCCATGCTTTCTATTCTGCTCCAGCTAATTAAGTCATTATTGTCCATTATTCCAGCACTTAAAGCTAAGCTTTCATAAAAAATCACTACATCATTTAATTACCTCAAATTACCAAGGTGTTTCAAGATTCTTCTCTGTGTCTTAATCACTTTCAAGTATTTCTTTAAGAAATCACTGAAAACATTTCACAGTTTTATTAAGACAGGTAGATAGCAAGAATTAAGAAATGAAAAAAATGTTTTGGTTATACAGACTAGGAGAACTCCTTTAATCCTTAAATAAAATAAAGTTCTTCCTGACCAAGAATTGTGCTTTTATTATTGCATCCCAGTTTGTATTCTGGAATGTCAGTTATAAATATACAGATCTGATTCAAGCCCTATAAGAGTTAATTCAGTCACTCAGATGTTCATCTGTAGAATGAAAATTAGAAAATATTTGTTTTTTTTTAAATGTATTTAAAATAATTATTAACTTCTGTTGTTCTCAAAATTCTTAGGTGAGTTTATGCATCAAAATCCTTGATGAACACTACCTTAGCAGAGGTATTTCTGGTACTGTCCTTTAACTAAACTCACCAGAACGTGCACACATATACAACATTCTCTTGATCTTAATCTAAACTGGAGCTTTGCTTTGTTCCAAACTATTGTGTATTGGCTATATCTTAGGGAAGATTTCTGTACATTGTGTTCAGAGGGCTATGCTCTGGGACTACTGATGTCAGACTGATACAAAAAACCTTTCAATCTGAAGAAATTTGATGCACTTCAGTGCATTTAAAATTATTGAAAAGGCAAATGCATCAAGTGCATATGACATGAGGTCTAGAAATCTCCCAGCCTATTGCATTTTGCCTTGAATCTGTGAAGTAATAGGTTTACAGCTAACATGGCTTTAAACCATACTAGAGACCTGGTTCAGAATGTGGTCTTCCATATTAATGCAGATTTGACACACGTGATTGCAATCATAAGCAACCCCCCTGATATCTCCTACAGCAAACCCTGTGGCAGTGTTATTATAACCATACATAGCTACATATAAGATCTGGAATCCAACCAGCATCCAGGTTTGAGGAATCATCCATAAAAGTTTCACATAGCTAAAGAGAGCAGTCAACCCACTCTTAATAAATTTAACGTTTTCACAGATTCTCTGGTCAATTTCACAGTCTAAAGTACTCTTTAAAGAGACATATACATTTATATGCATGTACATAGGTCACCTGGAAAACATCCAAAACCCTTCCTTAAAGCAGTCAAACACAAATTTCTAGATGTATTAAGCAAGATCCTTGTGCTGTAATAATGATATTTCTTGAAGCACTGGAGATTTATGTGGTGTAGCAGTGAGTTCACCAGAATTTCAAACCTGCAAATATGTCATAAGATAAGCATGTCAGAGGTTGTGGGGATGTCAGGTAATTTGACTTGTACACCTATCTTCATTCTGGCATCTGCCCATTTGTGACATACACAGATGATATAGCACAGGGAGTACAGAAGACCGGACCGTTACTGGTACTTGTTAAAGTGAGATATAAAATGGTAAATATTATCTATCTCCTTGATTTAGAGAAGTCAGGCTATACATTTCTGGCAGGGTGAAACACTATCTGATGTGGTACATGACATTTGTATCTGATACATGATTAAATGTGAACATGTAAGTCTATACACTACAAGTCTGTTTTACTCCATGGTTTCTAGCAAAAAGATGCTTAACAGTGATAGGAGAAAACATATGTTAGGAATAATGTCAGTCTGGAAAAGAACATTCTACATTTGTCAAGCTATTATCCTTTTCTCCTGCTGATGAGGACTGTCTTTGCTTTGAAGCCTTGCCTCGGTCCAGCAGATATGTCTAGGGTATATCGGCCCTAGATGTTCAGAACCTGAATCCAACCCTAATTGCTTATGATACCCACCAGTTTCTAGTGACAGCCCTATGGTTACAACATGGTTGTGACTGAAAACCTGCCATGACATGAGGAAGAGTTAGTGCTGCAGGACTCAGTCATCTCAGTCTCTGGAGGATAGTGAACACAAGCTTTCACAACAGGGGTGTAAACACCTCTGGAAAAAGTACCCCCACCTCTTCTGTGTTCAGAGCATAATCTGATTGGCACGTGCTAAGAGCAGGGGGAAAGTGACAATCTGATCAGGTCAGTCAGCTCTGGATACTGAAAGAATGGGCAATTTATTAACCCATGCCAGCTTCTGCTCTAAGCTGTCCACATAGAGGCAAGGGCAATGCTCTAGTGATCTAGAAAACTTCAGCTGAGAGAAGGAGACTTAGAGTGAGTTCATGTGCTGTGCAGGACTTCTGCTGTCTTGTCTCATAGAAACCTGCTACATTCAGGTCCAACACTGAGTATAAAACCAAACATTTTGATATCCAGATGTATTGAGTTTTCTTCTTATGTGATTTGCTAAATGGTAGTCCTGTGCATTTGCAACATTTTCAGTGACCACATCCATATCCACAAAAATATCTGAAGCCAAATGCTAACACAACTTTTACTCAAATACAAGTTCAATTTGAACTACAACTTCAGATTAACTGTTACTCGCCTGTTGAAAGTCCTTTTCTCTATTTCTAGGGAAATAGTCCCTAGAAATCCCTAGGGAAAGAGTCCCTATTTCTAGGGAAGATGCAGTTCAACCTTGCACCAGGAAAAGCAGACACTAATAAACAAGCAGCTCTGGATGAAACCAGAGACTGAAGTTTCTTTGCATAAACTATTCCATTAGAATTTATGAATAACAAACACATCCTCTGAAATGAGATTGTGAATGACTCATGTTCAGAAAAAGCCCAACTTTCATTGGGCATTCTGTTTATAACAGATAATTTAATCAACTCTAAAAATATTTGGGGGGGTTTTCCTTACAGGGGAAAAAAGTGTCTCACCAAAATGGACTTGTTAAAAGGGAAAAAAATGCATGGACTGGCTCGTAACCCTGCAATCCAGCCCAAATAAGGGCAGTGTGCAGTTATCCCAGGAGCAGAGCCTTGACCAGGCAGTGCCTGACAATCTAACACTTCCCCTCTGAGGCGTGGGAGAGAGAAACCCCTTTGCTGAGTCTCGCAGCTCCTCAGTGCTGGCAGGGGAGCCTGGAGGTAAAGTTAGTAGGCTCTGCAGCCCCCCAGCACTCCAACCAGCTTTGGTGACACAAATGGCTTTCCTGGGGAGCTGGGCAGTGCCTCACACTTTTTTTCTTGCACGAACATGCAAAAATCTCTGTTTGGGTCCAAGTCTGCAGAATTTCTTTTTCCGATCTTGAGCAATAGGTGGGTTTTGAATATTTGCGTAGTTTAAGGTGTGTGAATATCTCACACTTTTGCTAGTATTTGTGGGCTCTTGGTCGACCCACTGCTGAACTGTTCCCTTTGACAGCTTGTCCCTCACCATCCCTCTAATGCTTTCTGACTTTCTGAGATTTCACTGATGTGTGGCACAATGCTAAATGCATTCCTGAAATCCAAAGACATTATGTCTATTCAGCCGGGGTACAGTCTCTTCAAAAATACTAATACACTTATCAGACATGAGCTATTTTTTAATCGTTTCATGCTGAGTGACCTTTAATAAATCAGAACTAAGCAAAATCCTTATAGGTCAATGCATGTAATTCCTCCCCTTAATGTGCTCCAGCCTACAAGCAGGTAGGAGAACACCACAACTTTGCTGTCTCCTGCAAACTCCCCCTAAGTGCAATGAGAATTGGTGCTGTTCTGCCTGGGAGCTTGTTTGCATAAAATCTTATGAGTAAGAGCTCATCATGGAAAAATGTTGTTCCCTCGTATGGCATGAATTAGGCAGTCAGCTTTACCCTGCTGGAACTGCCTGTGGGAATAAGATGTCACCATTCAAACGCAAGCAACAAAGAACCACAGAATCACAGAATCATGGAATCATAGAATGTCTTGGGATGGAAGGGAACTCAAGTATCATTGAGTTCAACCCCACCTGCCATGGGCAGGGTTGCCAACCATTATATCATGCACTAAGTCAGATTGCCCTGGGGCCCACTCAACCTGGCCTTGAACACCTCCAGGGACAAGCATCCACAACCTTTCTGTTCCAGCACCTCACCATAACTTCCCCAACATCTAATCTAAGACGCACATTTTTGCACTTAAAACCATTCCCACCTGTCCTATCATTATCTACCTGTGTAAAAAGTTACTTTCCCTCCAGCTTATAAGCTCCCTATAACTATTGGAAGGTCACAACGAGGTATCCCCCGAGCCTTCTCTTCACGTGCTTGCAGTGCTTGCAAATTGCAACCACTGTTCTCCAGGATCTGTGCAGGAAAATTACTCCACAGTGGGTAACAGAATGGAAAGATGAAGAGATAGATAGCTTTACACTGCACTGGATGAAAATGATTCAGAGTCTAACACTGGAACAAGGAATGCAACGGGTCAAGTTTCATCCCTAGCTCTGTCATGGGCTGTAGAACTCCAGTGAGACATATTTAGATCTTAGAGTGAGGAGGATAAAAAATTCCCAGTACATTAGTTATGATGCAAATTATAATTATGTTAGATGTAAATGAAAGGCAACTCATCAGTATTCAGAAGCAACCAAGTGCTTTCAACTGCGTGGTCCAAATACAGCTTCAATTCAGTCAGGAAGAATTTCTTTACCATCCAGACAGTATTGCAGAATAGGGGCCAAACGAGCAAAATTCTTCTGAAGCACTGGAGACATGAGTGAGTTTTGTAACACAGTATTTATAACAGCACAAGCCATTATATATCTTGCATCTGCCCCATTCTGAAGAAAGCACAAGAAATTTACAATTTATACATTTTTATCGATAATATATACATCCGGGAAGTCCACAAACATTTCTGAACAATAGAGGACTTGAAATTTAAAAACAAAAAAAAAGGAAGTTTACAAACTACCCTAAAATAACTTCTATATGTTAGGTTGAGTGTTGTAAGATTTATATTCATTGTTTTTGCATAGCTGTAACCAGAAAAATTGTACCCCCTAACTGAGCACCTCAAACAGGAGTCTCCAGCTCTGAGTGATGAGCCAGACTCCAGTGTTCTATATCTGTTGCTTGTCTCTGTTTCAGATTTGTGTAGTTCAAGAAAGTGGGATAAAAAAGGAGATTCTGCAATGGAATGAAGGAAACTGCCTGTGACAGGGTGTTTTCCAGCACTGGATATTTGATTGCTTCTCGGAGGTTTGCAGTGCCTGAAGTGGCCCCAGCAGAAATAGATTAGTGGGCAAAGAACAACTGAGAAGGTCCGAAAGTGGAAAACAAAGACAATTTATCATGTGTCTATGCTGTTTATCACTGAGTTAAAGAAAATATCATCACTTTGCATAGGATGACCCTACACAATCTGAGCTAGCACTCCAGGCTAGCTCATTAAACCTATGTAAAGGGATGGTGAACTAGATCTGGCTAGATTGTACTAGCTGGAAGGCTCCTGTTTGGGAATAGGCATTTGTCAATACATTTAACGTGACCAGTCACCACTGTAAGGGGACAGAAAGGAGAACTCATACCCAGTCTGGGAAATTTCCATGGCAGTTTTACAGTTCAGAAAATATACATATCACACACACACACATATGCAGTAAGCACAAAAGATTAGCATTGGAACTGACAACTTGTAAGCCAAGTTTTAGCTTTATGTGATTTGAAACAGCTGAGTGATAAATTAAAATAAAAACAAATGCCAGCAGCTCCTTAGTGCGAGTGGGACTGGTGGGTGCTCCTGTCAGGAGAGCCTGGTGAGTACATATTGATATAATTGTCCAGGTGGAGGTGGTAGAACAAACGTGACTCTTCCAAAGCAGTGTTGGCACTGACAATAATTGTTAACAGATTCGGTTTTCTATTCACCTCTTTTTTTCCCTTATACCTCCTTCTTAACTTATCAGCAGATTTTACTTTTGAATTATTAGAAATTGCATCCTTCTTTTATTGATTCTTGTGAGTTGCCAGTCAGACACTAATTGCTTCCAGCTCTGGCGTTTCAAGATTACCTATTTCCTTTTAGATACTTTAATCACTCATATATCTTCTTCTCCATCCTTCCACCCCCTTTTGACTTTCTTTGGCTTGAGCATTTCTCAGAGGAGCAGTAAGCTTAGTTAACCCTCATCATTCTAGTCAAGCACTGTTCTCAATCCTATGGCAAAGGGTAGATGAGAGCTGCCACTATATGTAAATCCTCATCTATCTCAACTCCAAGCGCAAGCTCTCTCAATCCAAATACTTCGAATTTAGACATCTAGTTCATATGCTGTGCAGGTATACATACATATTTTTATATATGCATGCACATATACATATTCTCTGGCATACATGCATGTTTATTATTTATACATATACATAAAATGACTTTGTATGTTTATATGTAAACTTACGTAAACATCTATCTTATATAAATATAACATATAAACAAATGTATAAAGTAATGGATGTATTTATCTTTAAGGTCTAGTGGATTGTTCCTTCCTTTTGCCTGTCTGCCTCGTGGTAGGTGAAGCGGGGCAATCCTCATGGCACTGAGGCCATCAGAGTCAGAAGCCACTGACAGATGTGCTGCTAAGCCACAGCAAAGGGAAGGAGAGGCGACTGCTTACAAGAGCTCTCTGAATGTGAGCAAGGTAACTCGAATTGCCACACATTTGCTGGGCACTACAAACGTGCAGGTGGGCTGCTATGGGGCACTGCCCACCTGAATGACTTGCCAAAAGGCAGTAACTGGTGTGTGAGCCTGTATTCTGCAGCTGTGGCCTGCACTGCCTGCAGCCCCAGGCTGGAAATTGCCATCACAGCCCCATCAACTCTTTGTACTGGGAAACACAACCTGCCACTACTGTCAGCCCAAACACTCAATCCTATGAACCAGGGCTTTCCAGGCTCTCAGACATGTTTGTCTGCTCAAGAGGCCAGCACTGTCCCAAGTACATCATCTGAGTTGTCAGTCACACTTTCAGAAGTGCTTGTCCCATAAAGCAATCAATACTGGACCTGGGAGCACTTGACAAGACACCTTTTTTCCCTATTGCACAGATTCTCCTTCCTCAGACCTTGCCTAATCTACTCCACCCCTTTGCTGAAAGCCGCTGACAGCAGCTGTTAAACATATGGTTTAATTTTAGGGATCAGTCCCAGGCATGCAAATTAGTTTTCACTTGCTTTTAAATGCAGGAGTCTCTGCATGGTGAGAACAGAAGCAGTTGGAAACTTCTGCCCAAAGCAAGATCCTGCCTGAGAAGACCAAGAGTAGTCAAAGCATGTCCATGAGCACAGGCACAAAGGTGAAAAGAATGACTGGCTGCAGCTGAGCATGTTAGTAGAGCAAGAGCTTAAAGATGGACCTGAGATAAAGCCACATTCCGCTAGGCCTTTATGTTCATTGCAAAGGTGCTTGTTGAGGTTAAGAAACAAAACCTAGTCTGTCTTATTATTCTGTCTTGACCTGTTTATGATGGATCTCTAAAAATAAACAATATGGAATACATGAATGAGCTGAATTTAAGATAAAAAGGAAATTAAACATCAAGAGTGCCCATGTCTTTTTCGTACATAGCCCACTTCTGGTCTTATGCATTCTGTTTGGTTCTAAGTTTACTACAGGATGCAGGCTCCAGTTTTTCACTGAGATGATGTAGATAAGCAAGTATTTATATGATGAAATGGATCTGTTTTCAATTTGGAGGACTGAATATTCTTCTTCATGCTGTAGCTTGTCATCCTGTAGATAGCCCAGAAGATATTTCTGCCAATGAGAAGCATAATTTTAGGCAAAAATTCTGTTCAATATCTACTGACAATGCCTTGTATTTTCAACCTAAATGGCTGGTAAAGGTCAACATGATACTGCATCGCTGTTACAAACCAAATCAGCGCGTGCTAGTCAGGCTTTAGGTATTGGTTTTTTACTGCATGTAAGTAACAGAATTTGTGACTAGTAGTAACAGAGAACTAGCATATTTCTGTGTGTCCTGAAGTTAAAATAAAATATGTATTCACCCTAAACAAACCAAACCCCTCTAATCAAGATTGATTCCTGTCACAGGTGACAGGTTTGTGAATAAATCTTTTCACTTCCACAAAAACTTCAGTTTCCTAGGAGCTCTGAAAGTCTGCAGCAGAGTAATCAAGTAGCTAACGGCAATTCTATTTCTAAATCCACATTCATCCTTAAAATTCCTCCAAATCTAGAATTCTTGCCCTATTTCTTGTGCTTCTTGAGTAGTGTCTCGTTTTTAGTCCTCTGACTAAAGAGGAAGGGAAGAGGAAAGGGAAGGGATAGGAGTTGATTTGTGAAAGGAGACATAATGGCTGCTAATAAAATGCAGGAAGATTGGGGATGGAGAATCAGATGAGTAAAACACAGAACAGCAAAATGTCATGTAAAATACAAATCAGCAAATACAAACCAGTTGGCTACATGGATTTGAAACATTCAGTATCATCTGGACTGATTTTCTTAAGTGCTACTCATCATTTTGAAACTGACAGTTCATGTAGGTAATCTCAAAATAAAGTAAGGAAGATGTGGAACAGTTTCTTCAGTCTTCCTTCATCTTATGTCTCTGTGTAGACATCTCAGGTCATCCCATGTATTTCTGTATCACTCTGGAGTAAGTCAATTTAATCAATATATTTATTACAGACTTACACCATATCACTATGCACAAGTCTTACGTGAAGGATTTCAAACAGATGTGATCTGTCATGAGCAATAACCTAATCTGAACTCTGTAATCCAGATTACAGTTGATCAAATTCTCATTTGCAGTAAAAAATGAAGATTTATATTCTAGCCCCGCTTTTTCATGACCAAAGAACTGAATTATTGCATCCTCTTCTCTGATATGACAACAACCCTCCACAAGACTGAAAGTGAATGGTATTTACCAAGCTTTCTCTCTTATCATTGTGTGAAATAGCTACACCTTTCAACATTGCAAGTACTATAAATTATGTTGAAACTACACAGATCAAGTAAAGCTCAGTAGAGTCAAAAAGAGTAAAGCCACATTTCTCTGAGTTTCTTCTTGCAATATATGCTTTTGCCCTCTGCCCCTGATTTGATCTGAGCTTACTATCTCTGAGCACAGATAATTTGTACAGTGCGTATCCTCTCTAGGTGAATACTTGACTTACCAGATAACTGTGCAATCAAGAAGCATTTCATACGTCTCCTTCAAATGCCTCATGCCTGCATTATTCCTGCTGTTACTAGTTAGTTAGTGTATGATAGTTATTCTGGAACTTGCTATACCCATTTCACAAAGTCCCATTTTTCACAGGCTGTTTTTTGCTCATCTCTGAATACCTTACCTGATTCTGCATCTTGTATTGAATTCAGTCTTATTCTTGTGCCACCTTCAGCACGTTACTTGCACAATACTCTGGTGTTAAATTATTTCTTCCAGCCAATATGCTAGATTCTGCTGATTAGACACAAGCAAGTAATATGTTCTGAAAAGCTACTTTCCCAGTTTGATCAATGTTCTTGTTTTAATCTCTCACATATTCCTGAATATGACTGTATCAAATGATACAATGAAGTCCAAATGGATGGACTTGTGAACCATGCTAAGGAACTTCTTTGGAAAAGAAAAAATAGATTAAAATAATATTAGAATAGTCCCATATAGTTTAAGAACAAATATAATATTCCTATTTCTTTAGGTTTGGATGTAACCTAAATACAATACTCGGTAAGGTAGACTACTATGAAACACCAGCAAATTTCTAGTATGCTAAGCACTTATGCCTATGAAAAATAATGACTGAAATTTTAATGCGTAGCCAGTGGCATGAAAACGTGTGGATAGTCTTAGCAGCTACTAAATTAGAACTAATTAAAAGCTATCACCTATAGAAGCTATCACGCTCAACTGCAAGATGTCTGTATTCAGACTTGTTAGATTTCTGGTGCATATGTAAATCTTTATAAAGACTCTTGAAAACATCACAACTTATGTGGGTTTCTTTATATACTGCATATGGATAATGCCCTCACTTAGGACTGTTTGTGCTGGAGTCTCTCTTTGGAGAGGCAGAATGTGACTTTAACTGGTTATTTCTGATAGGATCTGAAGAGGTACTCACACAATTATAGAACAAATCAAAAGAGGCCTTGGTTCACCAAAGTCTTGCTCAACCTTCAACACAAGACAAGGTCAACACCAAATTCAGACCAGGATTCTTTGGGCCCTAACCAGTCAGATCTGGAAATCCTCTAGTGACGAAAACTACAGAGCTTTCCTGGCAGGCTGCACCACTGTTTCACTCTCCGCTTCATGGAGTCTTTTTTTATTATTTATTTATTTATTTATTTATTTTGCATGTTAATGTCTCCCTTCTGTTTATGAAATTATTACATTCCTTAAATTCTAAACCTCATGGTCATTTCCATGTACATTAAAGGTAATTTTTGAAGACACATGCTTTAGAGGATGTGGCAGATTTAGATTAGATATAGGAAGAAATTTCTTCACTATAGGAACTGTGAGGCACAGGCACAGGTTGCAGAGAAGTTGTGGATGCCTCATCTCTGGTGAAGTTCAAGACCAGCTTGGATGGGATCCTGACCAACCTGGTATAGTGGAGTATCCTTGCCTGTGGCAGAGGGATTCAAACAATGTGGTCTTGAAGGTCCCTCTCAGTGTAAATAATTCTATGACATTATGATGAGATAGGAAGACAGAAATCACACATACACACACAAAGAAAAAAAAATGGTAGAGTGAATGATGCAAATAAATGGGCATCATTGGTGGAGAACTGCATTTCTACACTTGTTGTGCAATGTGGGTGAAAATGGGAAAAAATGGACTTAACCCAGCAGCTAGATGAAAATGTTAAATGAAACTTACTTCCCTCACAATATGATACTTTTCCAGTGTGGTATGCACATCATATTACAAAAAAGTTGCACCACTGTTCATTTTTTTACCTATTTCTGGTTAACACGAGAAGATTGGATTTGACCAGCAACTACATCCATACTAACCTCTGAGGTAACTCAATAAAAACTCCTCTTCTGCTAGGAAAGGTGGCCTCCCTTAACCTTACCAGGTGTTTTGTGCTTCCCTCTCCAGTCTTATCATTGAGTACAGAGTTGGCTTCCAGTAAACTGGGAAGAAGCCCAGGCCAAAATGCAAATAGATTCCCAGCCAAAGGTATCTCCTTGGGAGTGGTTCTTTAAATAAACTTCACATTCTTTCCTGCCTATAAAATTACTGTTTATAATTTTGATATTCTGTCAGATCAGCATAATAGATTGGCACAGTTTATCAAATAAAATGTCAAAGAGAATACACCAATACTTTGGTACAGGGTAATGATTTCATCAAGATATACAAAAATTAGAAAAGAATACAATTAAAAAGATGTTACCTGTGGGTCAGAACATTGTATGTCACAAGTTTAGATTAATTTAAACAGAGCTACCTACCTTTTTTTTTACCAGTTCTATATTCATTTCTCTTTTTCCCCTGGTCTGGAATGTTACAAAATATTTCACAATTTTGAATTTTTTACTATTTTCCAAATATTCTTAGAATTCTGGGGAAGAGAGGTTATATTTTCCCTTTTTATGCCTTCTAGCACTTAGCAATCTTCCACAAGATTTTATTCTCCATTTGATAGAGGGACTCTTTAATTAAAAAAAAAAAAAAAAAAAAGCTGACCTGTTAATTTTTGCTAGCCAACATTGTAAAATGTCAGTCAGGTGGGAAATCACTAAAGAACTGGACATTAAAATCTGTAAAATGCTGATCTTAGAAAAGCCAAAATAAAATAAACAGCAGGAAGGAAACTTTTTGTCCAGTACTTTGGAAAGTGGCTGCTATTCAAAGCAAAGTTAAGAGCGAATACAAGAAAAAGTGAATTGTTATTAAACTCCAAAGTCTTCATTTATTTTTTTGTGATAACTTTCTTTAAATGTCTACTTAGCATGTAGGCTTAGAGACTTGAGGCTGGGGAAAATACTGTACACACATTAAAATTCCATATTATTTCTGCAATTGTACCAATTTTCTTTAACTCCAAGCTTCACTCTAAGGAATGAACCAGGGGTTAGTAAGCCACGTCTGTACCATTGTGGGCAAAAACTATCTCAATTGGGCACTACTCAACTCAACTTCTCGCCCAACTGGACCTCATCTTTCTACACTTGGGGTGTTATTTCACCACAGGAAGATGTCAGTGACTAGTTAGTGTTCAGAGAGTATAGACAAGGAGGGCAGCAGGAACTATGAAACATGGGGAGAGTCATTTCAGAACTCTGGCAAAATCCAGAGGACTGTCTCCTGACAGCCTCTCTCTAAACGTCTCTCTCCTTTTTGATGTTGACATTAACTGTGCAAATATCCCTGACTTCACAATACGCAGAGAGAAGAATTTGAAAATGTGAAAATAATAGAACTTTCAGAAGCTATGTGCTCCCAGAATAGCATTTAGGTAGATCATTTTTAAAAAAAAACTCATTCTTTTGACCCAGTTTTCTTCTGAACATACTATTTTCAGTATTTTTCAGTACATGTATTAATAATCCGAGAAATGACTTCAGCAAACGTCTTTGAAAATTCTACTGTATTATGTCTGCTTTTCAATAGTTACTGCAGCACCTTCATCGTTGGAAAGTAATCAGTCACTCAATTAAGTATGACCTATACTTCATAAAAGCATATTGAACATCTCTAATAAAGTTACACCTCTTATTTTGCTCCCTTACTGAGTTCTCTTAAAGTCTTTATATTGATATTCTTAAGATCAGTGTAGAATACACTGATTATTTCTGTTCTTCCTAATCACTTAGACTACAGCCACATTCCCTAATCCTTGCAGATGTGAATATCTACATACATTTATCAGTAGTGACATCAATTATTTTTGTGCTTGGTTCCTTCAAAAGTCAAAGATGAGAGCTAGACAAAGCCCGCTTCTTCAAGCTGCATAGCTCAAGGGCTTCTAATCTTTCTCTAGCCTCTGAGAAGGTGTTTAGGGTGGAATTCCTTTTCTGGAATTCGCTGGAGGACCTCTTGCCTGCAATGTGTGGCTTCGCTTGCCTTGGCACTGTAAAGACTAGAGGGAAGAAAACAGCTTGCAATGAGTGATTTCTCAGGTGAAGAATACTGTGGAATAGACCCACACTGAGTCTTAAAACCTCTCTGCTGCACAGTTGCACGTGGACCCCCGGTGTTCCTGGGTGTGAGGAAGAGCCAAGTGCTCAACACTACTCAGATTTTAAGTAAATTGCTTCCCAGAATAACACTTCTCTGTCCATTGGGAACTGAAGTCAACAAGTGAACTCTTAACTGGGAGACTTCAGGCTAAATGCCTAAACTTAGGGGGAATGAATCCAGGCCCTAACACATGCAGTAATTCATGTGCATGACTGCAGGCACAACATTCATTATTTCCATGATAGTCAGTCTTGTCCATACAATATCTTGCTCTCATTCATATTGCCATCCAGGTGAGGGGAGCAGTTGTCCCGTTCTGCTCTGCACTGTGTGGCCTCACTCTGAGCACTGGGTGCAGGTTTGGGTGCCACAATTGCAGAAGGACATAAGAATATTAGAGTGTGTCCAACAGATGGCAAAAATTATGATGAAGGATTTGAAAGACAAGATGTATGAGGAGTGCGGAGGCCCCTGGGTGTGTGCAGCCCACAGCAGAGGAGCTGAGGGGAGGCCTGATGGTGACCACAGCTCCTCACAGTGACAGGGCCCGAGGGAGCTGAGTCAGGGGAGGGGTGGGTAGGGATCAGGGACAGGTTCTGCACTAGAGGGCAGTGGGCATGGAACAGNCCTGGGTGTGAGGAAGAGCCAAGTGCTCAACACTACTCAGATTTTAAGTAAATTGCTTCCCAGAATAACACTTCTCTGTCCATTGGGAACTGAAGTCAACAAGTGAACTCTTAACTGGGAGACTTCAGGCTAAATGCCTAAACTTAGGGGGAATGAATCCAGGCCCTAACACATGCAGTAATTCATGTGCATGACTGCAGGCACAACATTCATTATTTCCATGATAGTCAGTCTTGTCCATACAATATCTTGCTCTCATTCATATTGCCATCCAGGTGAGGGGAGCAGTTGTCCCGTTCTGCTCTGCACTGTGTGGCCTCACTCTGAGCACTGGGTGCAGGTTTGGGTGCCACAATTGCAGAAGGACATAAGAATATTAGAGTGTGTCCAACAGATGGCAAAAATTATGATGAAGGATTTGAAAGACAAGATGTATGAGGAGTGCGGAGGCCCCTGGGTGTGTGCAGCCCACAGCAGAGGAGCTGAGGGGAGGCCTGATGGTGACCACAGCTCCTCACAGTGACAGGGCCCGAGGGAGCTGAGTCAGGGGAGGGGTGGGTAGGGATCAGGGACAGGTTCTGCACTAGAGGGCAGTGGGCATGGAACAGGCTGCCCAGGGCAATGGGCATGACCCCAAGTGCTGGAGTTCAGGGACATCTGGACAGCGCTTTCAGACACAGGGTCTGAATTCTGGGTGGTCCTGTGTACAAGTAACCTCACAACCACTGGTCTGATCATATTGTCATCTATAAGGTACTGGGACACACTAAGATTTTGGCTACCACCAAAAGCCACAACAGGCCACAGGTGCACATAAATGCGCAGCAGCTTGACTTCATCCACATTTACAGGATTCACTTCACTTGCTTGAGTGTATATAACTCATTTCAACCTATCCTGCTGAGAAGAGCTGAGCTCAGGATTCTTTTGTTTTGAACTCTGAAAACCTTTCACAGTATTATTCGTAACTCCTCATCCAAAGTCCCTGTACATTTAAATATCAAATCTTATTTTTCACTCTCAACTAGTAAATCTCATCTATTTCTAAATCCCTCTTGAAATATTAGTGTCATTTTGCATATTCTGTCACAAGTATTACTTTGTGGATTATATTGCCAAAATATTTTTGTGATCTGTCTGAGCTTAGTCATTTTAAATCCAACCATTAATACACATCTGCTCACAGCTGAGAAAAAAAGTTCTATTGAAACTGTGAAAGATGAAGTTAATAACCAGCTATTGTGATATGCATTTTGTGTGTGTGTTTCAGGTTTTACTTATCCCTAAGCACTGGGTACTGTGGTTCTGTGGGAACGCCCCTGACTGGGATGAGACCCTTGCTCATGGAGCCCTTGGAGTTCACTGGAGCAGCTTTGGTGGGTCAGGTTTCCACACCATAGTGGTAGCTTTAAAAATTATCTTGCATCTAAGACAATCCCAGCTGATACCCTTGGTAGAGAGAGACGCCCTGAAACAGTGTACATGTCCTAGGTCTTCAGTCTTCTCAAATACACAAGTAGGCTTGCAGAAGTAAGGCAATGGCACCATCAGCAGTGCCATCAGAAGTTTTCTTCTGACAGTCTCCCTGCTTTGCCAGACAAGGTGACTGGGTAGATCCCTTCCACGGGTGCCCAGGAAATAAAGCCAATTATTGCTGTCAAAGGCATGATGGAGAAATAAGTTCTCTTGTGTTAGCTTACTTGTGATAACTGTACCTTTAGTGCTCCTAGTGTAACTGAGTTTATTTCTTATTTAAATATTCTTCATTCAAAGAAGTGCAACATAATTTCACACCTTCTATAAGAACACCTAGATTGGTTTCTGTAAATTACGAGTCTTTAATCTGTACTGTGATACCACATCTCAGTAACTTTGGTGTGGTTAAAAACTCAGTACAGAAGTACATGTAATTTCACTGAAGGGCATGAGAAGAACAAACTCCTGCTTGCACTGCTCACTTCCCAGACCAGCAGCAAGTCATCCTCCCTGTTGAATATCCACGTCTTCATTGCTAATTTTAGCCTGCTTCTCTGAAGTTCTCAGACCTTGGCTTTCTCTCCTTTGAAATTTGATTACACAAACTGTTTTCAGTCTTCTCGACTGAACATGTCCTGTGAGAGGACTGCAGACTCTTCAAGGCCACTGACCAAACTGTTTTACAGTTGGTGGTGAAATCTTTGGTGAATGGTGGTGAATTTTTCTACACTGAAGACTGGGCAGCCCAGCTTTGCAGGTCTCTGCCTGGAAGGAGTCCCTCACTGGGACTTGAGCAATTTTCACAGTTCTTCTTCCTCACCAGTTCTTCATAACTTCTGAAAAATGTGCTCAGCAAAACT
Source organism: Odontophorus gujanensis (assembly GCA_013399175.1). Lineage (NCBI taxonomy): Eukaryota > Metazoa > Chordata > Aves > Galliformes > Odontophoridae > Odontophorus > Odontophorus gujanensis. The sequence goes on along the minus strand of VXAB01009407.1, from coordinate 137,120 downwards.
GAGGAGAATTTTCTAGTACTGGTTTCATCAAGGATTTTCCTTCTCCATGGGAAGATGCTTGGATGGTTTCTAACAATGTAGAAGAATGGTAATGGCAGGACACAAACCTCAAAAGGCTACAAGCCTCCTTCATTCAATGAACTAAAGAAACTTGCCCATATCCAGATTGGATGACCACTGTCTCTCCCCATCCTCTGACTTTTCCAAATCTCACGTACATTACATACCTCCAGTCTCACTGGATGACTGCAGACCAACTTTGATGTGGTCAAGAGGTTCCACTCCTCCCTTTTACATCTTCACATTGTTTTACAAATGCAGGAAACCAGGAGAATGCTGCCTTACTGGTATATTTTTCCAGCACTTTGTTGTGACTGATCAGGATGTATGAGGCTACTCAGATGGTGCTGGGGGAGTACAGTCCTTTTTTTCTCTCTTCACACTATGTGTGGAAAGGTTACAAATTCCCAGGCTTCATTTGCTGTTCTAAATCAGCCCGAGAGCTGCTGCTTCCAGTGAGGTATGCTCACCTTTCCTTATCTGGGTGGCAAAGTGTCACACCAGGTGATGGAGGAGAGGGGAAAGAGTCAGGGAGAGATGGGAGCGGATTTCCATCACAAGGACATAGTGGAGAACATCTGGCCTACCTGAGGATCCTTGGAGAGCCTAGCTCAGCTTCTCACACTGCCTGACATTTATTTATCTGTTATAATACAGCATTGCTTCTGGAGAGTGCTTAAACCAGTAAATCTTGTGGTTGCACCAAATGACAACTAGAATCCTTAGCAAGATGAAATCAGAGCCCTTTTTAACAAGTGAATGTAGCACTTTGCTTCTTCTGTATTTCTGTAGGCTGCTGGTACTTCTGATACCTTTGGTAGCTAAGACTAAAACTAGTCTGTTTTTTTTTCTTTCTGTTTCACTGCTAGTATTAGCCTTCAAGGCTCTATAAGGGTTGCTACGTGTCTTTGACTTGAATCTGTGAGCTGCTTCCCAGGTCAGTAATAAAGGGCAGCCTCTCCTGAAGAAGAATTCCTGAAGTGATCCTACCCTAGTGAGGAAGGATGGTCTGTGCAGTGTCATGTCACAGCTGGCAGCTCAGAGCCCCAGGTGCCAGCCCCAGAGAGATATGCTGGTCTTGTCTTCAGGCTGTCCTGTGTTTTGAGCCACAAGCACAGCCCTTGGGAGAAGGATTGGTCTGGCTGTGAGACCTCTTGTTTTTCTTGCCTCTCCTGGAGGCAGAGTCTTCCCCCAGACCAGGGCTGAAAGCAAACTAGCTTTCCTGGCATTTTGCCTATGGGTTCTCTGCATGAGCTCCTTTATAGGTGACAGAGCACTGTCACAATGCTATAAAGAGGAGCCTCTTTATAGATGGCTAAAAGCCACCTGGATGCAGGCCTGGGCACCTTACTCTGGACACCCCTGCTTGAGCAGGGGTTGTGCCAGATGGATTCAGATCCCTCCCAATCTCAGCTGCTCCGTGATCCAAAGCAGTGAGTTTCACAATAGGCATTTGTGATTTTTCTTGACAGCAATGGAAGAGGTGTCCTAAATCTGGGTGCTCTCCTCTGGTGTCACATGCCACCACACTACCCCAGAGGGAACACTTGTCTCAGGAGGATGCTTGCTATCTGCTCTCCCTGATTCCAGCTCTTGGCTGCTTGTGCCCCAGGCAAGAACAGCCCTACCATGTCTCACAGCCCTCAGGGCTACCCCAGGGCAGCTGACATACTGCAACAGGAACATGTGGGAACCACTGCTGCAACAGCTACTTCAGCACTGCTTTCTGTGGTGCAGAAAAATGAAGCGACAAACTGTGTGATAAAAGCAGTACGTCACAAGGCCTATACAGTCAACTTGGAACTCATCAACCTCGACTCACGTGCTTTCATAGAATCATAGAATCACAGAATGGCTTGAGGTGGAAGGAACCTTGAAGGACATCCAGTTCCAAACCGCCTGCCATGAGCAGGGTTGCCACCCACTGAATCAGGTTTCCTAGGGCCCCATCCAACCTGGCCAACAACTCCAGGGATGGGGCATCCACAGTTTTTTTGATGGTACTGCAACTGTTCATGCCTATAGATGGACAGTTATCAGCTGTACTAACAACCGAAATCGGACCCATCTTGTATGAAAAATCTCCTCCTTGCCTTCCAAAATGAAGTGGCACATGTCTCGTAAACTTTTCTCTCTTGGCTCTGACGAGGGATGTGCATCAGGGCACAAAGGAGAGGAACACATTTATGCACAGATGTGCACCAAAACAAATATGACTACAGGAAAAAAAAGAAAAAAAAAAGAAAAAAATTGGCTAGGAAACAAGTATTTTTAATAGTGTTCCCTTTAACTGAGCCTAAAGAGAAGTAACACTTCATTTTACCTTTCCTATTAAAGCAGAGATCTCACCAGTGTCAGTTGTGTGCAGGTGCTATGCACAGCGGGAAACAACCCAAACCAGCATGTGTTCTTTGAAATATTTCTTTTAAACAGACACTAAGTATTTTCAGCTTTCAGGGAATGTGGTGCAAAATAACAAGTAGATAAAATATCACCGAACTGAGCAAGGGAGGATACAAGCAGTTATCTTCTGCGATTTCACACTAATATTTAGCTATCATGTAGCACTCTCTCTGCTGACCCCACTGCATAAACACTCAGTAATTAACCAGCACCCTCCCCGCTATGCAGCCAGTATGTATTATTGCTCGCACCATTGCCAGTTTACAGACAAGGGATTTGGAGAAATGATGAAGCTTATCCAGACCTGCTCAGGATGTTTGTAGCAAAGCACAGAGCAGGATCAATCCCTGCAGGACACTTTCCCCCACTCTGCCTTTTATGTTACAGCCTGGAGACGTGTCAAAGCAGTCCTTGGTGGAGAGGAGTCCACCTGCAAAAACTACTAAAGCCATTTCACACCCCTGGCAGTGTCTGGAGCAGAGGAGGCACAGCAGGGAGCCACAGGAGGGCTGTAAATCAGGATGGAGGCAGAGCAGTGTGGGAAAGTTGCCTGCGCTCTGCTGCTTGCGGGGAGCTTTTCTCAGTGCTTTTGGTGCTTCTTCTCCTTCATTGCTAAAAGCTGCATACAGTGTAAATGCTCCTCATTGACTAATCATCCAGTTTAATTACCATGTGTGGCTTGGTTGTGGAGGGGATGTGAAAACAATGAGACTACAAGCATTGCACTAATTTGTTGCAGGTACATGGCTGCAGGAACGGCTTGTGAGCATCCTACAGATTATTGTGTCCCAGCAGGGACATTGTCCTTTGCCTGCACTTCCCAAAGGGGCTGCTCATCTCTCTCATTTCATCCCACTCACTATCACTGCCGTCAGAAGCAGCACACTGTGTAATAGAGACAAGTTCTCAATATACAAAATAAATAAATAAATAAATATCTCTATATTACATCTCTAAGGATTTACTTCTGCCATTTTACACCTGATTTTGCTTTAAGCTTGGAGTGATGAGGAAGAAGATGTCATGGACCAATGAGATTATTTTCACCACAGGAAATGATGTGAAGCAAAAGGCAATCTTCACGTGGGAAATAGTCAGATCACATTAAAATTTCAACTCACTGTAAGGACTGAATTTCTTCTTCAGGGAGGACAGAAAATTTGAGGAGGTACAAAGAAGTACCGTCCCATTTTTCTCATTTTCTCCTGAAGGGCTCAATAAGTACAACTGCATGGGAAGTTAGTTGAAAAACAGGTTTAAAGACAGCAACAGCATTTTTCTGTCATGGTTTTCAGGATGTTTTGGTTTGGGTATTGAAAGAGTCTGTTGTTTTTTTCACTTTGTGCATGGAAGCTATATGTGGTCACTGATCATAGCCCAATAAGTTTTTATTGTCCTGCATAAAAGTCACACACTCAAACTGCAGCAAAATTACCCTACTTCTAAATCAGGCAGTATAATGCAGTCCTGACCATCAGATCTTGTGTCTATTACAGAAATCAAGCTGCATGTTTTTCCAGGTGCTACCATCTTGGAAACAAGGCACATGGGAACCCAAAAAATGTGTTTCAGGACTTAACATCAGGCCTACAATTAGAATTTTTTATTGAATCTTGTTATTGCAGACTGCTTTCAACTGAAGTGTGCATTTGTTTAAACACCTTCAAACCCAAATTTATTCTGACCATTGAAGTGAGTTGTATTTTCAGAGTCAGTTTAATTGGTAATGTTATTTCTTCCGATTTAAGCACTTTCTTTAAATCAGGAACATTTTGCTAAGGTGAGCATTTTAAAATACACTGCAAATACTTCAGGTGTGCGGGACAACATTTCTAAGTGGAAATGTGTTATGCTTTGCACAAGCAATGCAACACTTACACCTCAACTCAAGTGCATATAAAAAAAAAACGTGGAAGGTGCAGTTCAGTGTTCCTATGTAACTCAGATAAAATGCCCCTGAGTTGTTTTCCAGAGTTACTTAGCATTTGTCTCTTCAGTAGTCTTTAGATGGAGTTTGTGCTAGCTGAAGCATCTCTTTAGATAGAATTCTAAATGAATCTGAAATGCAGATCTTTTACAAAACTCTTCTGCTTCCTGTAAAAATGAGCCTTCAGTTCCTTGCTATTTATATTTATATTAAATAGCAGAGCTTTATATTAGAGTTGCATAATGTGCATCTGGCTTGAAATGTGCACCTCTAGGTTGGATCTGCATTCAAAGAACATGAAACTCTTCATGTAGTTGTAATTACATATACAAAGTCTGATATATCAGTAGCGTATGTTATAAATGTAATATTGACACTTAAGGGAGTACAGCAGACAGCAGAAAGTCCTTGTAAAAGGTTGAGTATGAAGGAAGGAAAGGATCACCTTTGTCTCATCAAGGAGTCTCCTAAAAATGGCAGACATGGGGAATGTGGATTAGTGACAGACAGGGACTCACAGTCCGGCTGCTGGGGCACGCTTTCTTTCAGCACATCCTCAATATGTCCCTCCAGCCTTCCTCATAATGCTTCCTGGCAGAATATAGCTTAGATATTTGTGGTGTCTCCTTTCTCTTAGGGAGTACATGTTAGAAATAACATCCATCTTCCTCTGGGATGCCTCCAAGGATGTAATCTTTTTCACAGTTTACCAAATGATAAGTCTGATGGTGTCTCATTAGGCATCATTCCAAGAGACCTCACCTGTAGGTCATTTCTCTTTTTCCTCCACTTGTGACTGATTTTCTTCAGGTTTCACTGTGGTCTTCCCTGATAAAAGTTCCTGAGCAATGCTAAAGTGTTCTTTTCAACATGGGACAAGAGTGAACCCAAACATCACTGCTAATCCCTCAGGTTTAGGAGATTCTAGATAGTACTTATGCAACGCTTGCTGCTTCCAAGCTGGCTACATGAGCTACAGCACAACTTCTGGAATGATTTTGGCAGAAAGAATAAAAAGGCATAAACCTTTCCTGTGACAGTGTTGGCATGTCTATATTTGTTACCTTCCTTCTGTAACAGTAAAGGATTTCCTTTTTTTCATAGAATCATAGTATTGCTCAAGTTGGAAAAGACCTTTGAGATCATCAAGTCCAATTGCTTTCTTCACTGTTGTTAACAAACACTGACCAGAGTGATCGATGAATAGAAATCTCACCCAGTGCAAACCAGGTATGAACCAGTGCAATTTAGTAAGAAGTCATCCTGCCTATTCCAGTCTCTCATACAGATTAGTCTGTAATAGCTTTCACCATGAAGAATTCTCCATGAAGAAACAGTGTGCAGGAGGTAGGGCTGGTATGAGAGCAGAGATGAACATTCTGAATTTGGCAGCCAGGGTGAAAAATGAGTAACGCTTTTGTAAACCTTTAAAGTGGCATCATGAATTATTCTCTGCCTCTACATCACTCCACCATATGTACTGATTGCTTACCAAAAATATGTGTATTTAGCTCTCAGAGACTTTCCAATTTCTCTCTATATTCTTGACCACGTTGGTGGTTTGTTGGTAGGGTTCACTGAGGGGGTCATCACTGAGGTATTCATTCTCAATCCAAGGATCCCAGAACAGCCTTGAGCATCTAATCCCAGAGGAAATCCTCCAGAGAGAATATTATAACCCTGAGAATTGACGAGATGTCTTTATGCACAGAATCAACAAACACAACAGCTTCTTTGCTCTAAGTTATTGCGAAGTCACTTCTGGTTTGTTACCTTTTTTCAAATTTTTTCCTAAATCTTTATGTATTCAGTGGTATCCAAGTATTTCCCTGCTGATGATTATGCAGTTAAGATGATTTTCCCTGAGATATATTAGTTTGTGGGTTTTTTTTCTCAGTTGAATCTAATTGTGCTGTTTCCTGCTCATATTCCCAACCTTAAAAGTCCCTTTGGAGAAGGGATTTCTACCTCCTTACCGATGTACACATGAGGAAGACTAAGCAATCGCCCAAGGCAGAAAAACAGGAAGGAGAAAAATAATAAAGGTTCTCGGTTCCCAGGTCCCATTGATTTCATATGTACTGAGCAGCTCACAGAGGGAAATCAGCACCATGCAGGCACGTGAAACACCACTGATCCCCAAGACAGAGAGACAGGAGAGCTGGTAATGCATTACCAACCTCCAGTAATTTAAGAATGATTTTGCTAACTACTTCAACATGCTAGGCTTTTATATGAAAAAAATTAATTTCCTTTTATAGCGTAAATAAAGTCATTACATAAAATCAGGATCAGTTATAATCCCTGCAGACTTCCCTCCAACTCAGTATATTGCTGCTTATCATTAGCATTTGTTTCCAATCTTTTATTCAGTTTTCACTCCACGTAATAAAGTTCATGTCCGAGTAAGACGCTCCAAATGTTAATAACAAAGAATTTACCAAGTGCTCCAATCAAGTGAGCATTACAGTGAAACCATCCAGACACCGAAGCGATCTGCACAAACATTTGTATCTCACACACATACATACACAATTTTTTGCACAATTCAAAGGTTACTTTAGTTGCTCTGACCCTGCATTGTTGGCAAGCCAGTGATTTGCTATCACAAAATAAAGAATTACTCCGACTTTTTACCCAATGGTAATGATTTAAGAAGCATTGTCTCTAGTGGTCAGGATTGGTGCCTGTTATAATTTCCAAGAGAAATGCTAATAAAAACTGCACAATTCCTGTAATTCATCAAATTTTGAGAAATTTAATGGTATGTATCTGAGACAGTGAAAAAGAATTACCCAAGTGCTCCTCATCACATGAGAATTACTTACATCTTGTAATAATTATTCCCTTCCTAGATTCACAAAACACATTAGATGATCATTTTTGAGAAACTCCGTGAATGGAGTTAAGGCATTGTTTCAGGGAATGTTAAAGCTATCTAGTGTGCTTTAGGCTACAGCTTTTTTAAAGTATGCTCAGAAATCAGACTGTACTGATTAAGATGTTCTTGCAGACTCCCAAGGCTTGCAAGACAGCCTGAGTGACTCTCTAGCTATGTGCCAATATATTCACTGATTTCCCAAGTTAAGACAGTTTCAGTCTGGAAAGTGAGTAGAGCCGAGGAGCTCTAAATAGGTTTTGTTCTGTGATTTTTGTCATATTCAGAAGTTTACTGGATAGAAATCCACACAGATCAAAACAAAAAAAAATGTTCCCATGAAGACTGAATTTTTGGCAGTTCTGCTGAAATCTAAAACAAGCATGAAAAAGCTAAATTATTCATCAACATTTTCACAATATATAGATGTATTTTATTTATTTTCATTATATTTTCTATGTGTTACAATCTATGAGATGTTTGCCTGTTTTTCATCATCAGAAGATGTCTGGGGGTGAACCAGGATTTGAGTGTCCATTTTTCTGTGGCCTTACTTCAGAAGTGCTGAGTTTCTGCTGATCTCTTTACTGAGGGCTTTAAGTATTCCCCACCACCTAACGAGAGGCCACTGGTCACATAAAATACAGAAATAGAGTCTTCCTTGTGGCTTGTCTGCTGATCTGAGTCGTGTGAAAAAACTAATGTCTTCCTAACTCTATCATGATAGCCAAATCACATCAGATTATACCAAGCCACCTGAATTCATTTCTTTTATTAAACTGATGGGTACATCCCTGATAAAATAGCAGTAGAAAGTATTTTTCATAGGAAAACTGTTTACAGAGGATCTGTATTCAAAGCAAAATGAGCAGCAAGAAAGAAAGACATTTAAAGTAATCAGATAATCATTAATGTGTTTGTCCTCATTACACTTATCCATGTTTCCTCCATTCTGAGGAGGTACAAACATCTTGCAAGAAGAGACTGCATGTGCCGAGGCGGCACAAATGTGCTAAGTGCAAAGGGTGGATGAACAAATGTTCATCTCAGCCCTCTTCACTGTGTCTGCCTCCCAACTTCCCTTCAGCTCCTCACCTCTACATTTCTTCCCCCTCACCCACAGAAAGAAAAATGTGCAGATGGGTCTCATAACTCTGTGTAAATGGTGCCTCTGTGAATATTTGGACTTCGGGAATGAGAAACGAAGCTGAACGTGTCCAGATCCCAAAGTACTCCAGAGGCACTCTGACAGAGTTATAGATGCCCCAAACACTTTCATAAACTGTATTAGTCAGAGATTTTTATACTTTAACCAAGAGGGTGAAAAATCAAAATAATTGCAAAAACTCTTTGCGACATTTTGCATGTAACTGATGATCCCAATAGCGAGCTGAGTGCCATTCTCAGAGCTACCCTTGGAGCATTCCTGACTTGCAACATAAAACAACAGGTCAGTCGTGTGTAATAACAATCAAGAGGAAAAAACAAGTCATTCCCACAAGAGACCATCCATAGCCACAGGAAAACTATACAACACTGCAAGTAAATAACTAACTGGAGGGGGCTGACAGAGTCGTTTTATCTAACAAGGGGGAATGTGCATTTGGATTCAAACTGACAGCTGCTTCTGGGATGGAAAGGCTTTCGTTCATGGCGCTGAGTTTGATGGATCGGTACCAGCATGAGAACTGCAGGTCCACATCTGCTTGCACAAATAGCTGCTTCTGGGAGGGTTTTGGAAATTTGAGAAGGAAAAATGTTACCGTGTGGTTTGCCCTTCTGCAATTCTACATGTAGGGAAATGCTGAGAGTGGTAGGACATCTGGCTTACAAATAAGCTAGGAAGTCTGGAGAGAGACTGATATCACACGAGGTGAAAAAAATCTCTGAACTGTAGTCTCAGAGCAATATTCTCTTGGATGTGTCCCTCTTTGTTTCTATGTTTATGTTTTTTATTTAACCTTCAGAAAATTTGACCAGTGCTGTTCCAGTGCTATGCATAATGAGGCAATATTTTCAAATGAGGAGCATTCGAGTTACTGTATCATTAAGGCTCCAGCATTTTGAAAGCAGGATCCTCTTAAAGTCATGGTATGCTGAAGCCATCAGTTTTTATTTTTCAGTTGTTATGCCTCAGAGCTGGCTGCTTACACTGCTGGCACGTGGCACGGTAATCATGGCTACAGGGAGTGGTATTGACATATGGGCCCAGTGGAGCTGGGCTGATTTTCCCCACCTGAGAATGTGATCCGTAGTCTTTCACAGGTGGGTTTAGCCCAAACTGGAAAGTAGCAAGATGAGCTCAAGTAAAAAGTGGTGGTAGCAAAATTATCATGTCTTCTCCTACGTGTAATGATAAATCCCTGTCAGACCTTTCCAGTTCCTTTCATCTCTCTCTTCAGCTTTTTTTTTTTGCCCTTTTTGTATTCTTTATCCTTAGCGTTATATTTATCCTTAGCATTCACTTCATATGTATTTGATGTCTGGGTACATCGCTTGCTCCTGCTTGCATGATATGGAACATTTTTGCAGATGTTCAGCTTCCTGGTGGGGTGGGATTCCCACTGCAGTGGGGACATGTCTTCCCCTTATTCTGTTGAAGGAAAACCTTTCCATATAACTATTTTCCTCACGTATGAAGACCAGACCTTGGGCACTGTTACCCTCAGGCTATCGCATCTAACTTGTTGAGAGTGGGGGAATTTTCCAGTGGTCCATCCAACCAAATGCTTATGAGGACACTGAGCATACACAAGGTCTGTACGTATGCACAGAGGGGATGATCTAAAAGTTTCCTGTTACTGAGATACGGCTACTAAATATAAATTGACAGAATGCAAAGAATATTATCATGGAAACATCAGCAAGTGAAGTAGCCTGTGGGAAAACATCACAGGAAAAGTAAAAAAGAGTTATCCTCCACATTTGGAAATTTGGATGAAGTGCTAAGCTGCAGGGATTGGATCTTGAACTAAATGTCAGTACTTTGGGGTCAGTGACCTTACCTCTACAGTACTTTATTGGTAGTGTGATAGATAATTTATAGCTTTAAAAAATGCTGGAAGGACATACTCTTTCATGGAACATATGGTTTGGATTTGTACTATGTCCATTGCTCTTGTTTCTGACAGTCTGTAATAAGTCTATATAAATTTGTTACTAAATTGCTGTTCTCTAATAAATATACAGTATTTCCATTATTTGAAGATATCATTGTCACAGGGGTACATATGTCAGGTCCAAAGCAATTATGAAACGTATGAGTATGTGCCAGGACTTCATTTTGACATGCAACCTTTAATTTTAAATACAATTATATAAGCAATAAAGCTTTAACATTTTAGCTTGAATTTCTTGCAATAATAGCCTTTTGTTTATTTCCTTCTTTTAAATAAAATTGACACTGACAGCATATTGGCAGGGTTAAAATAATCCTGTTATTACAAGCACTTAATCACAATACAAAGGAAACAATGCATTTTTTGAAAATATTCCTTTGAAGCATTACTGCCTGGTTACCTCATAATTTCTTTATCTCTTCACTAGTCCCTGCCAAGCCTGTGTTTTATTTTTCTGTCTGTGAAGAACGACACTTCCCCAAGTATAAGCAGATTTTTCAGTGGCTGTGAAATTCCACCCAACTTCTGATATTCCTGCAGGAATCACCACGGTGATTTATCTTGGGAAATAAGTTTTAATTATCACTGCGATTTGTTTGGTCATTAAAACAATCTGTAAGTTTGCACCCCTTGTTTGGCAGAATGTGATTGTTTGCAGTAACTATCCATTTTTTCTTGCTGGCAGAACTGAGTTCCTGTAGCCCTGCAAATTTAAGCATCATCATTAACAGAATCAACACAGACTGGCTTGGATTGGAAGGCATCTCAAAGACCATCCCAGTACCAACTCCCTCTGGGGTCGGGCAGGGTTGTCAGTCATTAGTCAGGCACCAGGGCACTAGATCAGGTTGTTCCCATCTAAACGAACAGAATTTTGCTGTCAGCTTCCATGAGAGAAGTTTCAGGTTCCAGCTAAGGAACAGATGATTTTTATTTTTTTTTTTAAACTGAAAGTTAATTCTTCCATGAGATTCAGGAAAAGTCATGCAAAAGCTTTTGTTTCTTTCATTATACTGCCTGGCAGCAAAGTATCACTGCTGAGATGCTGTCTCTAAGCAAGGACTAACAAGGTTTGTCATTGAGCACAATCACTTGAGAATATTCCAAACACTATCGCTTTTATATTCTACATAATGCTATTTTCAGTAAAATGATACACATTTTTTTGCCAAACTCAGGTAATATTAATACAACTTCTCTTTGGTCATATTGGCAGGACCAGTGTTGTGTGGCAGGTGTTCTCCACAGCTTCGGTCCCCTGAGAGCTTGCTCAGAGTCTCTCCTGGAACATTTTGAGGTTCCCTCTTAACTTTGAGTCTGGCTTTCCTCTGCAAAACTAGCCAGGATTGCCTGGAAATGGTGCATATCTGAGTCTGGTTCCAGCAGGAGGAACAATCCCAGATCCCACATTTCAGAGGTTGAATTCATCACTGCCTATTCCCGTTACTGAGTCTCTCTGTTCATTTTATGACAATCATAACAGAACTAGCAAATGGTGTCTTGCAGTTGTTTGTAGTGTTTCTTTCAAACAAAGTATACTATTTTCATTTTTCAAAATTCAAAGTCTACAGCATGGCTGTTCTATTTCCAGCTCAAGCACTAATTTTACCTGTGCAACAAATGCATTAAAAATATAATCAATCATCCTGTTGCCATCAGAGATCAGCAATTCCCCATAAGCATGCAAAGAAAGCAAGAGCACTTTGCTCCAACATTTGACAGAACTGTATCTTCTATTAGTAAAAAAAATACATTGCACATGTAAATTGCATTTCATACAAATATCCCTGTGTGCATTACAAAGGTTGAATTATCATTATCCTTGTTTTACAAATTGCCTGCCAGTGTCACAACGAAAACCATTATATCATTGTTCCTTCAGCTAGATTTTTTTAATCACTGGTGATCAGGGCTGAGTTCAAAATCCAACTCCCACGCAAGTATCAAACTAGTATTTAAACCTCCTCATTGTCCCCTGGTGACACTTTCATGGAAGTAATAGTGATGAGCTTGAACATATTGCTGAGTGCTGCAGTATTTGTGAGAGAAGAGCTCTAAGAGCACTGCACACTCCTGTCTGCCTTCCATTTCAGCTGCTGCTGGAGTAAAACAGGATGTATGTAGTAATGCATCTCACAGCAAGCTGTAGAATCAAACGTAAAAAGTGCAGCTATCAAGATAGGCTGACAGCAAGAGAGGAAAGGTGGCTCCAGAGCATTTATGATTATGGGTCAGATGATGCCTTCCTTAGGAATTAAAGAGCTGGAGAAAGCCTGTAAGTCCTTCTCTTTGGCGTATTCATTAAAAGATCCTGTGACTCTTGCTCTATCACAAAAGCACGCAGTTAGGAAGAAACTCATCTTAGACCAGACTCAGTGAAGGATCTTTTTTAGCCCTGTTCCCTTGAATGGTGGTGTCAGGGAAATGCTTTAGACAACTGTCTGTGGAGCATCCATCTCTTAGACTCTTCATGCCAGAATATGAATCTCTTGCAAGATGGATCATTCCTTGCTGTAAGGCACTCCTCTGAGGCATTATGAATCCCAAGGCAGGATTTCCTTACTGTCTCACTGTTCTTCAGAAACTGAGTACATCTTTGGTGTAGTGGCAGAGGTACTGCTCAGCTTGCTTGTCTTTCTGCATGTGGGGACCCTTCTCCATATATGTCCATGAGGACCATCAGCCCAATATAACTCCGTGCTCCAAAGAGTCAATGTAATCCAACATCAGTATACCTTGGATTATAACTTAAAGAGACTCTGACTTTACGTAGGAGAGGAACCAAAATTTTTATTGTTGATCTCACTGGAGTTTTGGGCAAAAAGTTCACTTTTACCCGTGTTATGGTCAGCTCTCAGAGACTATAAGTCATACATAGCAAGCAACTTGCCTTTGCTAAAGCTTTTCATTCTATTTCTACTTTCAACTCACCTAGTATTAAAGTACAGCCTTCTCTCTCTGCTATGCCTTCATCTGCAAGGCATTCTGCTGCCAGTTTCACTGGTGTTCTCCTGGGAATGGTGTATTTTCACCTTTTCAGAGTCCCCATTAGCTGTCAGACAAGTGATAAAAGGGAAGTAAAATATTGGCCAACAATGAGGGTATATGAAAGAATTACCAAAACACCTTGGAAATCTGGGTAGAATTATTTCATACACATAGAGATCTTATTTTGATATTTCTGCTTTAGGTGCATTTATTTTTTAAGAACACCTGTGATTTCCACATCTGGAGTCTAGCATGACGAGAGGCTTGGTTCCTTCCCTGAAAAAGCAACTGAAGCTGCAAAACAGATCCAGATACCAGTGGCTGTGTGACTCAAGAACTGATAACTGGCATTGAATTTACATTGAAGTCCATTTCTGTCCAGAAATGAGTTAATGCTGTTGCTGTCTGATGGTTCACAGGCACACTGTCTGTGGAGTGTTGGGGGAAAAAACTTGGTAAATTTTCAGGTGTTTCTTTTTTTTTTTTTTTGAGAATTGCAAAAGGTCACTATCTGACACCTCTTCAATAACTTTATTGGAGAGAATAAATGTGGAATGAAAATATTTTCATTTCTCCAGACTAGAGCTGACTGTAGCACTAAGTCAGCACTAGGACAACTGCTTAGTGTTGCCCGGGTAAACAGATGCATATAATATTCATTTCGTGGTCGTTGACCAGTTTGTTGACTAAAACTGTAGATGGTATGTGGGATATGCTGAAACACCAGGTTCAGACTAACAAACAATGACAGACAGTAGCTTGATTTATGAACTACCTGAAATGTTTTATATCAAAATAAGGACAATTCGCATGGGGAAAAAAATTGAAAATCTACCCAAAGAGAAAGATTTAGCGGAACTGTTTCAGCTCTCTTGAATTTTTTTGAGCAAACTATGCTGAAGAAGAAACATTTTGGGGGTTGGTCTCTTCTCACGCATAACTAGGTGGAATGGCCTCAAGTTGCTCCAAAGGAGATTCAGGTTGGATATTAGGAAAAAATTCTTCTTCAGAAGAGTGACCGGGCACTGGAATGGGTTGCCCAGGGACAAGGTTGAGTCACTGTTCCTGGAGATGTTCAAGAAAGGTACTAAATGTGGTACTGAGGGACATGGTTTAATGGAGAAATATTATTGGTAGCTGGACTGTTGGACAACATGATCTTGGAGGTCTTTTCCAACCTTGGTGATTCTACAATTTTTATATTTCTGAATGAATCCCTTCTGATTTTTCATTTAAAAATATCTTTCAAATAAAAGTAAACCAAAACTTCTAATTTTATTAAAAGCAAATTCTTTCAATTGGTCAGATTCTTTTTTTCACCTCACAAGCACTTTTCCTTCTAAAATGAAGGCAAACTTCAAAATCCTAAAAAAACTCTTGGAGATGATGTTTTAGTCTTGGACATGTAGTTAAAGGACTTTATTTTGGTTGCCTGCGTGTTGCAAAGAGTTTAGTGTTTGAGTTTTCATAGTCAAATATTTTAGGAAACAAAAATTCAGTCACATGTCTCTGTTTCTGGAGGGAACAACCTGAACATGATGAATGACAAATCACAAAAAAGGAATCTGATTTAACACTAGAATTCATGTTCAGTTTACAGAGTAAAACAAACTGTTTAAACAAATTAATGGGAAAAATGAATTCACAAGAAGTCTGAGGTAATGGAATTTCCCCTTGTATGTTCTTTGAACATGTTTTGCTTTGTGACTTATTTGCTTGGATCCTTTCATGACATAATATTCCATACCGAATCATTGATGCAGCGTTTTTTTCTGAGTATTCTGAGACATTATAGCCTAGATTCATGCACAGATGCCAAGAAGTTAACAAGACTAAAAGATGCAGTCAGATAATTACTTAGTTATTAAGCATCTTAAGTGTTGTGTTACATATGTTTTTTTAAATCCTCTTGCTTCTCACCAGAAAATGCCTCAAGGCATTTTTCAATGAATATTTAATACCATATATAGAGAAATTGCAGTTGTCTGGAACATCTAGGGAAGCAGACTTGTCTACAGAAAGACGTAAATGAGAGCGGGTCTCAATGAGTTGCCATATTTATTTGTAATTATTTCTTAGTGATGTAAAATCCTAAGTATCACATAGAAGAAAATAAATGGATTTCATGTCTTTTTTCCAAACATATTGCTTTGGTTAAAAAGAAACATTAAAAGAAACTTGGTCTTAACTTGTCACAGAAGGATCCAGACTGCTGAAGAAAAGTACAATGTCTCCAAGTTGAAGACCTGTCCTACTTCAGTGCTCGAGCCCCTCTCTCAGCCCAGCACAGATGAGTAGATCATCCACAGCCAGCAGAGAAGCAGAAAGCCATCTTGTAGCAAAATAATAAAGTAAAATAAAATAAAGTAAAGTAAAATAAAATAAAATNAAAGTAAAATAAAATAAAGAAAAATAAAATAAAATAAATAAAATAAAATAAAATAACATAAAATAAAATAAAATAAAATAAAATAAAATAAAATAAAATAAAATAAAATAAAATAAAATAAAATAAAATAAAATAAAATAAAATAAAATAAATATAATAAACCACTAAACCTGCAGGGTGGACAGTTGCAGTGCAGACTACATTGTTGTTCATCTAGACCCATGGTGTCCAGTGCTGGGAGGTCATAGATGTGGTAAACTGGAGCACAGATTTCTCTGCAAATTGCTATTAGCATTTTGTCATCTGACAGTGCAATCCCGTCACCTCACAAACACCAGCCTGCTGACCCCTGCAACTCACTCTCTTTCTGCTTGTGCACTTTGCCAAAATTCTCTTTCCATTCTTCAGAGATCTGGAGAGTCAGCAAACAGCTTAGCAGTATCACATTGCTCAAAGCCAGTATTCACTTAATGTCTTGATCAAACCAGTGGCCTTCTGAGTTGGAGTGATGGCTTTGGTGGATAAAGGAAGAACTGAAGTTCTCTAGCTGGAGTTGCACAAGCCTTTGACGTGGTCCTGCAACACTTCTTATCTCTAAATTGGAGAGATACAAGTTTGAAAGCCAGGTTAGTTGGTGGATGAAGAACTGATTGAATGGTTACAGCCAGAGTGTTGAGGAAATGGCTCTATGTCCAGGTGAAGGCCGGCCACAAGTGTGTCACCCCCTCAGGGGTTGGTCTTGAGTCAGTGCTTTTCAACATCTTTATCAATGATACAAACAGTGGGATCCAGTGTACTCTCAGCAAATTTGGTAATACCAAGCTGAGTGGTGCAGTTAACAACAGAGAGAAGGGATGCCATCCAGAGGGACCTGGACAGGCTTGAGAGGTAAGCCCACATGAACCTAATGTGATTCAACAAGACCAAATGCTAGGTGTTGCACTTGGGACGAGCAATCCCGGATATCTGTCCAGTATGGGAGAAAAACTCCTTGAGAGCAGCCCTGTGGAGAAGGACTTGAAGGTTCTGGTGGACAAAAAGCTGGACATGAGCTAGCAGCCCAGAAGGTCAACTGCATCCTGGACTGCATCAAAAGAGGTGTGGCAGCAGGGGGAGGGAGGTGGTTGCCCCCCTCAACTCTGCCCTCCTGAGGTCCCATCTGGAGTACTGCATTAGGGCCTGGAGCACCCAGCACAGGGATGTGGAGCTGTTGGAGTGGGTCGAAAAAAAGATCTCCGAAAACTATAAGAGAGCTAGAGCACCCCTCCAATGAAGATAGGTTGATGGAGTTGGGTTTGTTTAGCCTGAAGACTCCATGGAGACCTTACTGCAGCCTTCTGGTACTTAAAAAAGATCCATAATCAGGAGGGAGACCGACTTTCTACATGGTCTGACAATAATAGGACAGGAAGGGATGGTTTTAATCTAGAATATCTAGATTAGATATTAGGAGGAAGTTATTTACTCAGGGGATGGCAAGACATTGAAACAGATTGTACAAAGCAAAAGTGGATGCCCCATCCCTGAAAATGTTAAAGGTCAGGTTGGGCAGGGCCCTGGGCAGCCTGATCTGATGGGTGGCAGCCCTGCCTACAGCACGGGGAAGGAACTGGATGATCTTTAAGGTCTCTAAGATATTCTGTGATTTTATAATCCTATGATCCTATGTTTCAACGATTGTGTGTATTCTAGTTACATTTGTTATTGAGCCAAAATGAGCTAGTGTTCCAGGACACTGTTTCTGGTGAACCTGATAAATGCACAGTAGGAGCACTCTTCCAAATATTTACAAGAGACCCTGACTAGATAGTGCCCAGCTACAGTGAGAAAAACCAGAAAATATTCTGACACAGATATTTGTACTATTCCACCTGGATGAGCTTCCTATGCCATCCTCAGGTTCACTCTTTTCTTTTTGAGATTTTCTCTTAACAGTCTCTAACTGAAGCATTGGCATACAGCATTTCAAATCAAAGATATATTAATTTACTTAGCATCTATACAACACTTAAAAGAACAGTCAATCATCAGTTTTAGACACAACAGCCTCCACAAATGAAGAGGCTCAGGCTTTCCTTTCTTATATATGTTTCTTTTGTGTATCCATATACAGTCATGCCCAGCCATTGCACAGTTATGGTTAGACTTAGAGGAGCAAAGCAGCTCCTCTTGGGTTCACAAGGTTTGAGAATGGAGAAGAGAACTACTGTCACCAAATTTCAAAAGGTCTTAAAATGCCTTGCAGTTAATTTGATGTTTATATTGCCACAGGTAGGCCTAAATTAAACCTTATATGGCTTCTATGTTCTTGTAGATAGCTCTCCCTCTTTCTTTCTTTTCTTTGTTTCCCTCCAGGGAGAACAATCTGTCAGGAGCTTTACAATAAAATACTTTTCAAAGTAAGCTGTGAACTTGTTAGTATTTTGACCTAACAAACACACTACGATGCCCAGAGCATCTTTCAGCAGAGGTCACTGCTGTACTTCAGCCTTGAGCCATGCCCTAGAGATTTCTATGGCTGGACAGAAAAGGCTGAAAATTATGCTGGGACACATATTAAAAATTAAACAACCATTGTCAATGGGAGCCTATACCCTGATCCTGAATTATTTATTGCACTAAATGCATCTGCTCTCTCCTGCTGCTATGAGCTATCTTTAAACTGTCATCACACCCTGACAGAGGTAAGGTAAAAAACCCTGGGAACATCTCCATGAGTGCTGTGGTTCTGGTGCAGGATGCTAGACCCTCCATGGGGGCCCCAGGACTTCCCCATGGGTATAGTCTCTCCTTCAGACGCCTCTCCCATCAACTCTGTGCACTGCACAGCTGGAGGTGTACAGCATCCCTCTCTGCGACCTCTGCCCACATGGGGCTCTTGCTGCTTGTAGGGCATTTTACTTTTGGATTTTGTGAGCCTGGTGTAGAAAAAAATATGCTGCAAAACTGCCTGCAGGAATTTGGACTATTTCTGCCTTGTGTTTGGGCACAGTGATTTTGTTTGCCTGTAATCAGAAACATTACCTTCTCCTCCCCCCAATAAAATGATTCCTCTAATATTTAAGTTCCAAGCCCATACATTGTGTTTATAAGCCTCGAGCACTGAAATAAAATAAGATTGAGTTTCCCTCAGGTAAGTACTTCCAGATACTTTATCTGCTATATCATTACAACTATACTCTATTTGTTACTGTACTATGTAATACAATACTTGCATTATATTCCACATGAAAAGCTGTTTCTGCAGCATCTTGTCATCATTTCACGAACGCGGCTTTGAAGCCGTTTTGAATTCTGAATTCAGTGCATAACAGCTAAGGCTCAAGTGCACAACACCGTATTATTTACTCAGATGGGGTTAATTGCTGAATAAAAGAATGGTTCCTTTCAGTTTACCTTTTTACAATCTCACTCACACTGGATATGGAAGACAGGAAAGTCTGTGATAAATATCAAACTTTCTAATCAGAAATGAGCCCGGTCGTATTTGAAATTTTGAACTTAATCCAGAATCAGGAAACGCAGCCACTTGTGTTACTGTTGCTGAAAGAAGAAAATGACCTTTTTATTGTAGCTTACATTCACTATTGTACTTTTGAACCATGGGGAATGGAGCACGAGAAATGGAAAGGCTTAAGGAGATCTTCTTTTAACAAGAGAACTGAAATTGGGTGTAATAAAACTGTACAGCTGATATAAAGGCTGCGTTTCTGTGGGAGAAATAGGTGACTTTGACAAAGATTCACTCCTAAAATTCCTGCATCGTAGCTACTATTAAGGTTTACTGTCAGACACATTACTTTAAATTTTACCAGCAGAACTTCATTTGAATGTACATGAATTAACAAGACAAACCTTTAACAGGAATACAAGAAGTAATAATGCTTTAAATTCTAAGTGGAGATTGACTTTCAACAAATACTTTTATTTCCTGCTGTTGTTAGAGAGTGAATGCCTAGATTATTATTTCAATATAACGACTCTCAGCCAATGATTAATTTGTAGCCAAAATAGAACCATTGCCAGTACCCAAGGGCCATTACTTAAGAGTATGGTGCACTTCTGGACTGTACATGGTGGTAGGTGATATTGGACAGAGATGAGATCACAACCATAAAATTAGTCATTTTTTGTGACATGGAATCTAAGCCATGCCACAGTGGAATTTATACCTTAACCAAACCAGGGCTGTTTTATTTTTTTGGATGAGCATTTCGTTGTGGCACTTTCTGAGGCTGTGAAGAATCAGACGCATGGGGTGTTACAAGCACAGTTGGAGCTTGGTCTGAGAAGCTGTCATAATATTGTGTGGATGTTTAACTGAAGTGGACAGTTTTTAAAATAGATATAATATATTTTAAAATATTTTAGAAATACTGAAAGCCATCTGCATTCCTTAGGGCTGGCCATTCTCTTTGGAAATCAGATAACAATTATTTTAAGAAATCAGATCTCAGCTATGAGTGAAAGTTTAAGTTGATGGTCAGTCAGTGGAGAACAGTAAAAGCTTTCTGCACATTTTATGAAGTCTTCAGTATATTTTAAAGGGATTTGGTCTTTTTTTCTGATCCTTAGCTCTCGTTTTTCACTGTGCTGGATTTTGGAGTTTAAGATTCTTGTTTCATTTTCACTGTTTATAATATAAATTCTCCAGAAAATAATTAAAATGAGACCAAAACAAAATCGCACACCATCACAGAAGAAAAACTCGTGGGAATATATTGGTATTGACTGAAAGGATAATCTTGTGCTTTTCTGGAAAAAGGTCTTGCAGATTATTTCATCTGCCAACCAACTCATAGAGCATAATGAAAATTTTGCTGTGAGTTTCATCTATAACAGATTCAGGCCTTTATGCATCTGGCTTGTTGGCTGTGATATGCAAAATCATCCAAGGCCAGGACCAACCATGCTTGTACTAAGGGATAGGAGAGCTAGTGGTTAAATCTCACCAACAGCATCTACCAACAGAGCCGCATGTGACTCCCATGTTTCCAACCTCAGCAGTGGAGCTCCTTGAGCAATTAAAATACATTGCCATGCCCTGTTAACAGAGGGAGCTGCAACAGATGGGACATTAAAAAGCAACCCTTGGGCCAAGAAGTAACTCTTGTGCTCAAGTTGTATAGGAAGCAGTTCCACAGTCCCACCTTTGCTGCTGTGGATATTCTAATTTCTCATTACTCTTCCACAGGCAGAGGGAAATCAAGACCTTATGAACTGAAAAAGAAGAGCAAATGAAATCAAGAAAATGTCTACACTGCAGAAGCCAGTGCTGAATGTAGATAATTGACTTGAAATCCGAGAAAACAACCTCAAATTTCACTGCTCTAAATCGTTTGGAAGAGGTGTCAGAATGGAACATAACTGCTTGGCTATAATAAGCACTCACCATGCACAATTATTTTTGCAAACTCATCGATTCCTGTATGTCTTTAACTTGAACACTGACAGAAATAAACATTTATTGAAGTATAAAACCAGACCAGACATTTGCCTTTGCTACACTACTTGGATATCTATTCAAGAGTATCACTATTACAGAGAAATTTCTTCTTGTTTCCATCCAGTATGTGCACAGTTTATTCCCACCTGCTCTAGCATGTTCTCCAGCACAGTGTGCTTCCCTCTCTGATGTTCCTGTGATGTATTTTTATGGTTCAGTTAGGTCCCTCTTTACTCTTCAGTCTACTGAGCTAAGAATGTTTAACTGCTCAAATCTCGTCTCATACAGGAAATGCTCCTTCTCCAGCCATCCTGCTGCTCCGATAGAAGAGTACTCACACACAGTCTTTGCAGGAGACCTTGCCACCAGCATCAGTCCTTCCCTTCCGCTACTGAAAGTACTTTGCATCTTCTAAGATCTAATAAACCTCTCTCACTTGGATGACGTAGAGGTCTCACAGTTGTCTTGTAGCTGACTGGCTCCCTTCCCATCTTCCTTCTCTTCTATCATTTCATAGTTATGAATCTTTAAACACCAGAAAAATCTACTTTGTACAAAAAACACGGCTTTGCGATGAGAACTATGTTATCTGAACCTCCTACCTGCAGAGATCTTCTGATTGATGAAGCTTCCCAGTTTGATACCAGCAGCAAGTGCTATTAATACACTTATTTATCTGTGTGCTAAGGCCACTAATGAAAACATTTTGTAAGATTAGCTTTAAAATATCATTCTTATCCTTTGTCAATAGCTCCTTTCCAGCCAGTTTTAATGTAAATGGTGATTACTTTCTCTACTTTTAGAGTTTTAGCATAGAGATTGTACAAGAAACATTTATATCAATAATAAAAAAGAAGAAACTCCATCTTCGCAGTTTTGTAGCAGTTAACAAATGTATCTCATGCATTTTTCTTTTTTCTAGATAAGTATCATGTCACAAAAGAAGACAGCACCTTAAGTCTGGTTGATCCACTTTTGTTATATTCATTATATTCTTTATTCAGCTTTTTGTTTACCTTCATCTTTTCTAGGTTAGAACCTAGCTGCTGGACTACCTGTCCAAAGAAACAAAAATCCAAAGTGAGGGTTGTTAGACTGCCAGGTTTAAACTAGGAAACGTCCAAGCTCAGCCTCCCCTCTGAGCTTAGAGCACTCAGGGATCATTTGCTCCTGCTTCCCTGTTGATTCTGAATTCATTACCACAGTTACTCCTCAGCTAGGGAGCACTGTTTGTCAGCTGCCTCACTTGCTGATGCGACATTCAGGAAACACAATACGGCAAATTTCTTAGGTCTCTCTAGTTGTGCTTTAACAATGTCCTTGTGATGGTAAAAGGAAGAGTTAACAGAACAAAAAATTCCAAGTCTCTCCAAGTATTTTATAACTTTCTTTATGCTACAGAGCTATGGAGAAAAACATTTTAAGTGTAGCTCTTTTTTTTCCATTAGGTTGTCTGCTTTTACAGGTGGTGAGTTGCTATATGACTCAAAAATCTCCACACATGCAAATCTGATAGAAAGATGGTCTGAAACTGCAACACTCAACCGACCTGACTCATTACTTGAGGCTTTATAACACAGTCACTCACTAAACTAACAGCAATAGTCTGCTGTGTGAACACCTAAAACAATGAAAACCAGAGATACAGCTTTCTGCCTGGCAGCTGGTTCTTCTTGTCCTGGAGCAGTGTATATGGATTCATTTTCACTGTCCCTGGGAGAAGAGCCTGGCAGTCACAGTATCCACCCATCCATTGAGTATAGAATTTCACTTGTAATCTCTTTAATAGAAGACAGACCCAACTGATTCTTTCCTCCCACTTTCATTGCTTTTAAGATTTGTGTGGTCATTTGTCATAGAAAGTGAATTATTTGTGTATAGCTATTTTGCCAGAAAACTGGATCAAGATGGACATTTTGAGTCAGGGAGAAAAGATCTTACAGTTTTGGTGTTAGATCTTCTCACAGCTGACTAATTCCATGAGATTACTACCATGCTCAGAAGAATATAGGATAATTCAGGTGTGAAGGGACCCCAAGGGACTCCTAGTTCAACCTGCTCCTCCAAGTAGGAACCCATCCTTGGTCAGAAGAGGTTACTGAGGGCTTTATTCAGTCAGCTCTTAAAAACCTTCAAGGAAAGAGACAGCACAGCCTCTCTGAGCAGTTTGTTCTGCTACAAGATTGTCCATGTAGGAAAGATGTTTTTTCTTATATCCAGTTGGAAACCCGTTTGTTTCAATGAAATTGAAAATAAAATCATCTGTTGTCACTTGTCATTCTACAATGAAACCTACCTTGTCTCACAGGCTTGTACAGAATGAGTTCTTGCAGATAANTGCACTACATGATGTTATGATGTGGAATACCAGTACCAAAAATCATAAACCCACGACATTCTTGACAAGATCCCCAGCCAGAGCTGGTTATTCCCATCACCCTTAAACCGTTTCAACAAGCGCAGACATCGGGGAGAACTTGTCAGTGAAGAGCGGGGCAAAGCAGGCTGCCTGTACCTGAGCTCTAATTTGACTACTGACAGTAGATAACCTTTCCCTTTCCTATGAGATGTTTTTTCAAACATTTCTGTTCCCTGTTCAGTCAAATTAGTCTCCTGATACACCTACTTGGGTAGAATCACCATACTTTCCTGGGTATTGGGATGTATTGTGTTGAGTTTGAGGAAGAATCATCTTAGCGCCCACCAGATTTCACAAGCTCTTTACCTTCAGAGCTCTTCCCAAAGGATCCCACCAGTCCATTTCCTGAATAAACCAAACTGTGGCTGTACTCAGCTACTCTTTCTACTCATGATCTTCAACTGCACTATTCTGTGGGCACTGAAATAGTTGACTGATAAATGCCTCAGCTGGACAGTGTCCAGTTCTAGGCTCCCTGGTACAAAAAAGACAGGGATCTCCTGTAAAGAGTCCAGTGGAGGACCACAAGAATAATAAAGGGTGTGGAACACTTCCCTTATGAGGAAAGGCTGAGAGACCTGGGTCCTTTCAGCCTTGAGAAAGGAAGATTCAGAAGGGATCGGATCCATGTCTATAAATAAATACCTAAGGAACAGGAGGCAAAGGGATGAGGCTGGACTCTTCTCAGTGGTGTGTGGCGATAGGACAAGGGGAAATGACCAGAACTGATGCATAGGAAGTTCTGCACAAATGTGCATGGGAACTTCTTCACAATGAGGGTGACGGAGCACTGGCACAGGCTGCACAGAGAGGTGGTGAAGTCTCCTTCTCTGGAGACGTTCCAGACCCACCTGGACGCCTACCTGTGCAACCTGGGCTAGGGAGCTGCTTTGGCAGGGGGATTGGACTATATGATCTCTAGTGGTCCCTTCCAACCCCTACAATTCTTTGATGCTGTGATTTCCTGCATCTCTTCAAAACACTGTGTGCTCCATAGTGCCACAGTCACATGAACCACCAAGTGCAAGATACTCTAGAGTGAATGAACCAGGGGCAATGAAGCCAGGAGAGCCTGGTGTCTTTAAATACAATGCATTGTTTTTTATCCAAAGACAATCTTTCCCAGGGAGCTCACAGAACATATAATAATACTGTCTTAAAGTGCCTGCCTTGCAGAGCAAAGGCATGCACCACCACAGAGGAAGCTCAAGGGAAAAAAAGACAGAGAAAGTTAAATAAAATCAACCGCTATGATTTTGCAAAGTATTACTTCCTATTACCTTTTTTCTGAACTCAAAAATTACATAAACCTATAAGGAGGAACCTGAATGAACCAGAAGAAGAAGAACACATATGTCCTTCAAAGAATTAATAAAAATTATGTTTGTTGCTCGATTTGTTCTTTCCAATGTACTACCTTTGGAATTAGAATCAAAAACCCATGAGTGAAGCTGACCACAGTGTGAAATAGCCACGGGAGAATGTTCATGGCTGACCAAGGGGATTTGGGAAGTAGGCTGATCAATTTATGCTGCCAGACAACACAACATGAGCAGTCTGATGGAATAAGACTTTCAAATTATAAAAATCCTTGAGTTATGAATTGTTCCTAATTTTTCAAATTAGAAACTTTTGGTCAATTGGATAAAATTTATTTTGGGAGGGATGTTGGTCAGGTTTGATTTGTTCTTTTATCAGATTATTTAATAATTTAGGAAATAAATTTATCCATTTGTTTATTTGTTTTTCTTCTCTTTCTTATCTATATTAAATCTGCCTGTACCAAGAAACACCAAGAGGTCAAAGGTCACTCAAGACATGCTACACTTTTTCTGAGACAGAGATCTCAGACAGACCAAACTGCTTTTTAAGCAATTTATTGGCAGTGAAAAGGAATGGAAAAGAGGTGAAGAGATGGCCCATAAAAAAAGGTTGTTCTAGGTTGGTGTCTGATCTGGAATTTCACATCTGGAAGGGTGGAAAGTCAAAAGCCTCAGTTTTGCCCTTTAGGTGTGGAAAAGTGAGTATGTTTTATAAATAGCATGTCCTTTCACTTGAATAAAAAAATAATAACATGCTGTACATGACATTCCTTCTCCGAATAGGTGAAAGTGAGATAGGGGCAGTAACATCTGAACTGAGGAGGGAGGTGAATCGAATTCTGACACTTCTTACCTATTACAAAAATTGCAACTTGAGAAGAACAAATCAATTTGGACATAATAAAGCCCTTTGCCAAAATGTAAACATCTCCATACAAATGACTTTAAGTGAGAAAAAGTACTTCAGAACTTCCGTTCATTTCTTGTTTGGTTTAGGATTTTTTCCATTTTATTTGGAGCATCTGAAAAATCTGTTTTAGTTTTGCTCGGGTTTTTAAATGTATACATATATATATATATATATGTGCACATATAAAATGACATGCTCATATTCCAACCAGGCTGAAAGATACTGTGACTGAGGAATTAGTAAATGTGTGTTGTTACAGAAGAATTTGTTGTGAGACAGGGACTTTAAGGCAGCTAAAATAACTTTTGTAGTTTATTACACACATTTAACTTCAATACTGAACATTATAAAGAGATGAAGACTTCATTCAAACCATTTAAGGCATTATTAGTTACAGTACTATACATTAATTCTCTTCAAAGCCAGGCATTTCCACACTTTTACTCATTATTTTAATAGTACTGAAGGGTAAAAGAAGTAAACCTCCTAACATACAATTTCCAGGCTGTTCTGTTGTGTACAATAAAAAAAAACAATGTTAAATATCATTTTTAACAGGGACATGACTTCACAGAAATTGAGATCATTTAAGTGGTTTACCAAATGTGACTACAAATTACATTTTCTTTTGAATACTTTCTTATTTACCAAACACAGAAACCTTAGCACTTTATACTGTTCAAAGGTCTGTTGGCAACCACCAAAGATCATCTGGTATACCATAATCATCTCTGCCCATCCCACTGCCTTTCTCTGCTGACCTTGTCTAAGACTGGAGGTTAACACAGCAAAGATCAGTGCAAACATGAGGATCCAAAGAACCAAACAGCTCCTCTCACTCTCTGCCTCCAAGCGGTACTTAAATCACAGCCTTCCATGATGGAAACCTAACATCTAATGGCTCAGCCTTCTAAAGGATGGACAACCTCATGGCAATCCCACATGATTCTGAAGGTCTCCCTTAGTGGTATATATGCAACTCAAGAAGTCTTCAATGGTATATTTCAGTTTTAAAAAATTATATATTTTCTTAAGTGTTCATCATTGCATGTTACTTCTTCCAAGTCACAGAGATAAATGTAAGTAGATTTCCCAGAGAAGTAAATGTTGTAGCTGTCATAACAATTAACAGATTGTATCTGGAATGACAACTATCAGAAATGTTACTTATGGATTATTTTAAGCTGCACACATTGCATGGATAAGTAAAATTATCAATAAGAAGAGACTTGCTGTGTCTTTCATACCTCAAAAGGAAAAAAGGAAGGCTGGAACGTTTTTTTATTCTGCTTGTGTCAAACATAATGAGCTCTGATCTTGTGGATGAGGATGGAAGATTTATGCATGACTGTAGATCTGCTTCTTTCCAATACCTTTTCCAAGCAGGCCAGGGCAGCCAGAGCACAAGTTGAGGAGGAACAGTGGTGCTGGGCTGCCTGAAGGTGTGCTGCTGAGAAGGGGTTTCTCCAGCAGGAAGGTCAGCTTGCAGAGATGGCTGCCATTGTGTGTGACACACAGGACTCCAGGTGACCCAGGAGCAACTTGCAAGGCTGAGAGAGGCCACAGCAGCGTGCTGCGAATGTGTCATGCACGGACACATTTCTGGGGAAAGAGATGGGACCCAGGAGGTTTCTTGCTCTGTACATATAAAACCTGACCAGGCAAACAAAGTCAGCCCCAACCATTGTTGTCAGGAGGTGCAAGATGCCCAGCAGCCCAAGCAATGTGCTGCCAATCACAGTTTCCTTCTACTGTACTGCTTCAGCACCTTGTCCCAAAAATAAGGGTGAGG
Organism: Odontophorus gujanensis; assembly: GCA_013399175.1. Lineage (NCBI taxonomy): Eukaryota > Metazoa > Chordata > Aves > Galliformes > Odontophoridae > Odontophorus > Odontophorus gujanensis. Next base: position 109,467 of record VXAB01009407.1, on the reverse strand, counting down.
AACGAAGAAGGGCTAAGAAAATGTCAGAAGATCTGACAGTCAACGTCTGACCAGAGCCCAGACTGAACTCTCCTGGCACTTTAGGGTGCACCCCACAGTATGTGTGGCAGGACGCAGAATATCTGTTGTCTCCTCTGTGGCCCTAACTTGGGTGGCTCTAGATTCCTCCTTGCAAGCAAGTCTAGCTGGAGCCCTGGCTATCCATGCTGGCAACAGAGATGGAAGCTGGTTCAATGTCTGTTCTGACTGACAGAAGGAATCCAACTTCTTGTGCTGCTCCAGGGATACTGCTCTCACTGCAGCCACTGTCTCACCGAACAAGTGAGGAGGGAGCAGGCTTCAAAGCCAAGCCTGCAGCCTCCACTGTTGCTCTCAGCACAGGCTCACATTCTTCCAGCAAAGCTGCACTGAGTTGCAGAGCTTCTCATTGCTGGAGGACAGTGCCACTGGAGGACAGGCCTGAGTGCTCCTATCTGCTTCATCAGGAAAACAACTCCTAGGGCCAGTTCTGATCCCAAAGTTGCAGTTTCTATCTGCACAAGGCTGCATGGGGAAAGCTGGAAGTGCATCGGGGCAGGAGCTGGCTCCCTGCCACCAGCTGTGCTGTTGGAGTAATGCATACAGATACAGCATAACCTTGTCTCCAGGCGGACAGCCCTGGACTGCAATCTGAATTAGCTTTAAGTGGATTAGTTACAGCCTATCAAACTCTTGTGCACGTGTTACTATTCAGAATTAGAGTGACCTAATTTCAGCACAACTTCATTCCACCCGTAACGGGGTTAAGCTAAATCTGAGAACAAATGCTTTATTTCAGCTGGTAAATCCGCTTTGCATCTCTGGTTAATTTGGATTAACATCTTGGAGGGACAATCCATGCTCAAGCCCTGTTGGTGGCCAATTCAGGTTAAAGTGTATGCTGCTATCACTGATAGGAGGAAAATGCACAAAGTAGAATGCTCTCTGCCGTGAGTTGGAGAAGCAGGAGAGGGTCAGACACTACAGACTACTCCTGCTGAAAGTCAACATTGAAGCCCTTTTTCCTGGAGTTCTATCACCAACTGCATTCTTAGGAGGGTATTGCAGCGTTTCAGTGCCAGTGACAGAGGAGAAGGAGGTGTCCCATGATGGGACATTCTGCTGCTACTGCAGAGAAGCAAGCCTTCCAGTTGAAGGGAGGAGAACTTCTGTCAGTGTGCCCTTTTCTCAGCCAAAGGATGAATGTGCATTCATGGGACCTCGTCCTTAGACTCTTCAGGGGAGATGCCTCCATGGTGCTTACCCACTCACATGGCTCCTCCTGGAGGCTGTTACTTCCCAAGAACTTCAACAAGCAAGTCAATATTTCCTAAAAGTGGTGAGTGTGATGGTCAGGATTATCAAGTAGTGCATCTGGGCATCACTGCTAACCAAGGAACAGGACTGCAGTCTTTGGTTCCAGAGATATCTACAATCACAGGGCATTTCCACCCCTCTGGGGTTTGCACGTGGCTTATTTCCTACTGCTTCGAAATAATCAGCAGGAATCTGTTTCTGCCTGAATCTGAACATTATTCACTTCATGAATATTTGTCTAAGATGTCTGATTATTAAGGCCAAGTGAAGCCTTCACTTCCTCTACAAATATTTGTGCAATGACCTGTAACTACCAGCCAACACGCCTGCCAGCACTCTGTTAGATGACATCCCATTTTACAATTAACTATTATCATTTGATAAACTCTTGAGGTTAAGAATACAGATGTAAGATCTCCAAGATTCCTAACGGGAATACTTCATATCAGAAGTATGTTTCCCTTGAGGATGACATCACCACAGGGACACATATTTCAAATATTTTGGCCATCATATTTGAAAGTTTCTTGTAAATACAAAAATCATTTTTGAGCCATGAACGAACTTTTCTATTGGTCTCAAGTAAACATACTACCATTTAACTCTTTTGAAAGCTTTGTGCAATAGCAATGAAAAGTGTTATGGGAAATAAATACAAGAATTGTTGCCCAGCCAAAGAAAGAAACATGTTTGGTATAGACAGTTTATACTATGTGAAATAGTTATTTGCCAAATGATGTCCTAGATTTTTTGTGATAAAACAGTTCTAGTAGAGTCTACTTCACAGTATCAGGTCAGGACTCTGAATATCTGAGGAACTAGAGTCCAGGTTCAAAACTAAGAAGCACTAATTAAATGCATTTTAATTATCTTATTTATTTATTTATTTATTTTGTGTCTGATGAACAGGTCAACAATAGCCTTGAGGTGTTCTCTAACTTCCAGTTATCAACTAGATTAATTATCAGTAAAATCTCATGGAACATCATACAATCATTCAAAAGGTAGCCACGAATGACTTATTATTATCTTCATAAAACTTCATTTACATATAATGTTAATTTAACAACATAGTATGCAAAGACACCCAAATGAGGCCCTAAATATATCCTAAAGAAAATATTCAAAATAAAAATGAGCACTTGAATTTTCATTAAATGAGACTAGTTTGTGTCCATTCATTAGTTTTGAATACAGCACTCAAGTCACTTCCACTCTCTAAGACTTCATAGAATTTCGGATTGATAGAAAACCCTAAAGATGTATTTTAAAAGAATGATGATAATAGCAAGTCAAGATTTCAGCAATTAATTATATATGAAATCTTAATGTAGAATTAACACTTTGTGCCTTGGTGTCATAGTTTGAAGGCCCATGGTATATTTTATAGTGTAGATAGTTTATTTGGAGATTTGAGAAGGAAAATAAAGTCAGTTCTGCTTTCAGAAAGCTGTATGAATACCCATGTGCCTTGATGAGTTTATTTAAACTCATATCAATTGGCATATTAAATTTCAAAAGGCCTATCAGTTAAAAAACTATGGTACTTTAAGGCAAGCTACAGCTCACTCCCACCAGTTCAGACAACCAGCAGTTAGGGTCATTTGATAATACAGGAACCAGTGGCTACTGTGGGTAAGGGTACCCATTCCTCTGACCACCGGTGCTCATAATCAGAGTCTTTGCACCACTGGAATGCAGACTGAAAAAACTGCATCATGTTCACATGAAAACAACAGTGAAAAAATGTTAGATTGCCTCTGAAAAATGGCCTATCCTACCTACTGGGAAATCTGAAGATAAGCTTCACCTTAGTCTTCTCAGAATAGATACAAAAATCAGGTGTGCTTACTGGACTGAAAAGCTGAAATAGAGAAAAACATGTAGCAATAAAACAAATTTTTGTATGCCTTATATTTCAGTATTACTGTCACTCTGGCTGTCTTCCTTAACCTGCAGTGTGATGATCAAAACATCTCCCAAAATAAATTAAGCATATACAGAGCGGGACAAGTATTCCTTCTTTTTATTTCTTTCTCACTTCAGTTTTATTTTACTTAGACATTTATACCACACTTACTAGTAACTTCAGTTTTCCACTACATCACCCTGAATGGGAAAACGGAAAATAGAAAACAACCAGATTCTGCTGGATTATATGGCTCCTGTTTCTACCTTTCTGTCATAGAAAAAATTACCACTTTTGGGATTTCATCAGATCTATTGCTCAGAAAAAAACTTCTAGATGTAAACTAACTAAAGAATAAGCAATGTTATGCAGATATACAGGGCAATCTTTTATTGCATAAGACTAGAAAGAGAAAAAAAGATCCACGGGAATTGTGCTTTAAGTCAATAGACATATGAAAGCGCATGGAATATGCATTTTCTAGTCTAACAGCCCATGAGAAACTGTCACTCGAGATGAAATATTTGGTAAGTGTAATGAAGTTCACAAAACAACACCAAATTAAGCAGATTTCATTGTCATTTTTTGACATCAGTAGATAATGGACTCGCAAATCAGTCACGCAGATTGATTATAATGTGACCTAAAATTACAGAAACATAGGAGAAGGAATGAAAAACTTTCAAATTAAGTTTAAAACTACAGATGTCTTTGTTTTTCATTGGCAACTCTAGCACTATTGCCTTTGGACATTTCATTTTTAAGAAACATCTGTCTAATTTGGATCTGTCATACTGCAACTGTGATTAGTTAGAGATGTTACAGAAAGTAAAATTACTTATGTAAGTAAAGTCTACACAGTTAGTATCTCATAAACACAAAGCAATAAATTTGCAAGAACAAACTGAATTTGTTTTTTACCCATGGACCCAGAAACACCTGAAGATCATTATTTAATTAAATATTGCACAACCTGGAGAGACAGACAAGATGCATAACTGAAATTCAGTAAGTCTCCAGTGAGATGTAAAACAGCACATATTCCGCAGCTTCAGATGGGTATGAGGATAGAAGTCAATGAAAATTCAAGAGCTCACAAGCAGGTATCCTGTTATTATTTATTCTATGCTTGACTGAGCTCCTACTTCTAACATCAAAGCTTCTGGGGCCCTGCACCATGATCCTTACAACCATAAGTGGTCAGTCATTTCTACTCCCCCTTCAAAATATGGCAGTAGCAACTGTTCTGTTTTAAATTTAATCTGTGAGAACTCTGAGATAAATTTCTGAGCAGAACAAAAATTTTGAGACAAATAGTTTACTCGCCAAAAAATGCAGGATGACTGAAGCTATTTGGGAGTTTGGATTTAATTCAGCAAATTGTTTCAGCCAAACAATGTGGGGGAGTAAAGTGGAATTCTGAAAATGTGAAACATTTTGTTCTAACATTATCAAAATTACAAAATTTTTCCTATATTTTCTTCTTTTTATTTAAAGCATTCAAACAAGTGGGCAATGTAATCAAAAAAGAAGAAAAGAGGACAGCTACACACCACAAGAAAAACCTGGACTGTGTCACATTTGGAAGCTTTTCAGTCTGACCATTCCCAGTTTGTGCAAGAAAGCCTCCAAATGAGAATGAGCTGTACCATGGAGAATAAGGATACGTGCACATTCCAGCTGAGAACATATTTCTCCTGTGAGTTAGAGCAAAGATGCACCAGTTGAAAGCTGGAAAATGCCGTTACTAAAGTCTACCAGTTCGATCTATTTGCTCATCTTACATAACGTGTTTGATGAGAAGTGATTCAGACGGCTTCTCATCTGCCTTGACTGAACTATTTTTGCACGGGTCATCTTCTGTATTTTAGTGCTTACAAATATCGACTAGACAAAACTATTGGTACTCTGGAACTGACTACACATCTTAGGTGAATGCTTCTCTTCAGCAGACTGCAGCTGCCTGAAGGTGACAAATGCAGAGCAAGTCATCTTACCAGCTCACCAAAGGGCTGTCTGGCAAATGAGGAACCAGCTAAAAGTAGTTAATTTCCCATTTATCAACAAAACTGCATGCATTGTTCTTGAACTCTGGAAAATCTGGACTGTAGTCCATGTGACTTAAAATGATTGCACACTTTGGACTAGTATACTTATACAAAGGGACACAGACAACCACCTCAAGAAAAAGGAATCCAAGAAGAATAAGGCAATCTTTCTGCATTCCTCTTACTCTAAGCTCCACTGCAAGATCTTCAGTTGCTACTAAAGACTGAGAACAGTGACTACATCTGTTTCTGAGCCCAAAAAGACAGCAAAAGTTCATGCTTAAAGAAAAGAAAAGAAAAGAAAAGAAAAGAAAAGAAAAGAAAAGAAAAGAAAAGAAAAGAAAAGAAAAGAAAAGAAAAGAAAAGAAAAGAAAAGAAAAGAAAAGAAAAGAAAAGAAAAGAAAAGAAAAGAAAAGAAAAGAAAAGAAAAGAAAAGAAAAGGAAAAAGTAAAGGAAAAAGAAAAGGTGAAGAGTAAACTTGAATTGTAACAGTTCTAACCATGGCCCTCGTCTGAGCGGTTAGAGAAGAGAAGCTTTTGTGACACTGCTGCATACATTCAGAGCATGACTGGCTGACATGGAGCTCTGATGGGAGCAAACTCCTGTTCTAGCAGACTGGGTTGCTCAGGCTGCAGACTTGGAAGTAACTACTTGAAGTGTTCAGGAGGAAACGCAGTCTCTGTGACTCTAACCCCAGCACTGAACTCCTGCTTGATAACAAGCAGGGGGAGAGTGCTTACTCATAAACATGAGTGACATTCAAATGTCTGAAACATCATTCCTTCCACTGTGTGAAGCTGGCAGAGAAGCAAAAGATTAGAGAACCTATAAAGATACATAGCTTAGAGATCTGTGGGAGGCTCCAATCCATTTCTGGCTGGATGAGTGAGCCTGCTCTCAGGGGCATGTTGACCAATCATCCACAATACAAACCTTCAAGCCCTGGCAATTCACCTTGAAATTCTGAGTCTCCAGAGTCTGACCCCAACCTGTTGTTGCTCATTTAGTTTGGACAGACTATGTAAATCTCAACTAACTACAGCTTCCACTACTGGCAGAAATCCTAAACTCAGCTGTACTTGCTGTGCTTGGGGCTCTATGCCTTCTCTTGCTTTGTGATAACTCATATAAGTTCTCTTGCAAGAGAAGAATCTGGCATCTGGGACTGCAAGGGGTTTCCCTTTTACAGTCATCTGCATATTATTTTCACTAAGGAGCTGAGGTACCACATCGTTGTGAAAGAAGTGATTTGGAGGAGTGAAAAGCATTCTAACATACAGGATCTAAATATTGTTTTAGTATTTTTACAGATTTGTTCACTTTGGCAGTGCACAAAGAATGAGAACCAACTGTATATGTGTATGGTAGACACACACAATACACTGGGCTGTTGATGTGATTTTGGCTCAGCTTAGCAGTGGCTGTATAGTGACTTGTGTTAGTAAGCAGTTTATCCCAGTTGTATTTGTTCGCATGCTGACTCTTGGCTAGAGGCCTTCTTGGGACCCAGAAGTTGTTATCTGCAATAGTGTGTGTCCACTTCCGTAAGGGAAACCTTCATCTACCCAGATAACAGAGAACAGGTGTTGAAATGACCAAAAAGAGTGCTATGCAGCTGGTTGACTGGAGCCACAGCGTGGTGTGAAATAGATAAACTGGTTCTGGTCTTGACTTTGACAGGTTTTAGTGTGAATGATCTCTATCCTAATGACTGCAATGGTCCACTTTTCCTGCTTGCTTCTACAGAAATTACCCTTTAATTCAAAGTACTTTTCCCTTCCTGGATCTCATTTGGGAACAGGTATGTATGTATGTATGTATGTACATATGTATGTATGTTATATCACCAAGAATGTTGTCAGACAATGAAACAGGCTCTCCAGGGCAACAGTCATGGCCCCAAGCTGCCAGAGATCTTGAACAACATTTAGACAACACCTCAAACATAGGGTTTGAGGAGCAAGGAGCAGAAATTGGTCCTTTCCTAAGCTTGACAGTAGGAATGATTTCTGCAGGGAAACAGTTTTGTATCCAGTTCAAGAAGTCTACCTTGAGCAAACTCCACTGGGTCATGGCTTTTTATGAGCAAAAAATTAATAATTAATTTATTCCTCATCTGTGAATAGCATTCCTACACCTAAGGAGGAGATGGATAAATCAGATAATTGCATACTCTGTTCTTCAGAACTTTAATTTGAGCTTCTCAGAGATGAATTCAACAAATAGCAATTTAGTAGTCTGAGTTGGACGGCAGGTTTAAATGATTTGTCACACGTCACAGACAATGGTAGAATATGTATCTGATTCCCATGTTCGCTTAAACTCCAAATTCTGACATCTTGTTTGTTTGTTTTCAGAGTAGCTAATCCTTTCATATTGAACTAAGGAGAGAAGAACATGGTGTGAGAGAATAAATAAGAATCAGAAGAGGAAAAGGATTTTTTTAATGAATGTCAATTTTTTTTACTCAAAAGGAAAAAAAAAACAAAACAAAACAGACCTGCTGTTTACAAAGAGAAAGTGTGTTGGTAAACATAATCATTAGAGCAAGAAAAAAATTAGAGAGACTTTTTTTTTCTCTGCTATTTCCAGAGCCCAATTAAAACTCAATCGTTAAGTTATGGCAGTTGAGTAATTACAACTAAATTTTATCAGCTATCTTACCTCTCTTCACATACATTCAGTTTTACAAAGTGCTGAGGAAAAAGAAATTGAGATTACACTACTTACAGATGTCCTGAGAATGTTGGAAATTGTTGATGGAATAAATTGCTCTGAGAGATCACCTTTCCTTCATTTCAAAGCCTGCATTCGCTAATTTGGCTGACGCTGAGAGATGTTTTCTTCTTGGGGCCTTCTGTCTCTTCCACTTTGGCAGGCAACGGAAGAAGATGATAAAAGAGAAACTGTTCCAAGTTCAGCACATACAACCTTCACTTTAATTCATGTTTGGAAGGAAAAGTTGTTTCTACTATATAAATAAATTGCGCCCTTTAGAAAAACTTTTCTATGGCTCTCAGACAACAGTACTTGATGAAGAAGTACAGTTTTTTATCATACACAATCTGTGAAAACTGTCCCTTTGTCATAAGAAAGGATTAAGGCTGTGCTACTTTCATTCTTGGCACATTTCCTTAACTAAATTGTAATGGTTTCATTTCCTTCTCTTTTCAATATGAATTTAGTGCTGATGAAAGGTACCAGCTTAGCAGTTCAGGAAGCTGAAGTATGTTATTCATCCACAGAGTGAGAACAACACAGGTAATCGTAGTGTAGACTACCTTCTCTTCCCAAGGTACGTACAGTTCTTTGTTTCCCTGGGAACTTGGCCAACATCAAGCCCACTAGTGTTCCTAAAATTGGTTGCCTAAAAAATTCAACTGTTCAGTCAAAATGTTAACAAAGCAAATATATCTACAACTATTTCACTGACAAATTTGTTGGTGAAACTTTCCAGGTAGCTTTGTTTTATGGTCAAATATACCTGGAAAAGGTTATTCTTAAGATGATGTACGGACTTCTTTTACAGACTTTAATTTTATGCATCCACAATTGCACTCCACGATATAGCCATTCAAAGCTGGCTCAGGTGCAGCATGCAAGCATCCAGGATGCTTCATATGCCTGTTTTCAGACCAAATGGGCCTCCATGCTAGACTGTTGGACAGCAAAGTCACCTTGGTGGTTCTATATGCAGTTTTACCAACTTTATTTCTGAACGGAAGAAACAATTTCTGTCAGTGAACTTATTTCTAGGTTTTGGTGTCTCTTAGATGTGCACAATTTGAGAGATGCACTGCTTCACAATGTGCTAGCCTACATATTTGATAAATTAATGGGACATATTCCACAGTGATTTTATATGCTGTAGAAGACCAACCATGGTATTTGCTAGATACAGTGCAGAATATTTGAAACTGGTTATGTCGTTTCTAAGCTAAAGGGCGGTTGCGGTCTTTGCAGGATGTTTCCAAATCTCCTTCCAGTGCTGCCATCAACAGACAATTGAAACACTTTCAGGAAGGCCTTAATTCCAAAGTCCATGCTATTTCAAAGTTTTACCGAGCAGCGTCATCCATGCTATAAAGCCTCTATCTGCAGAACAGCATGTAATCTCAATCTTTTCTGTATTCATGACAACGTATTCACACACAACAGTGAAGACAAAGCAAATATGACTCAGGATGTATGATAATAGTCATTATGTGATTTAACTCTAAACTTCCAATGCACTCTAAAGTTTTGTTACAGTTAGATAGGAACGGGAATATATTCTTGATGATCTATGCTAAGTTTTTAGCTGTAAATGTTCTTCAATTGCTCTCTATTTTCTTCTGAAGAAGTATATAGCTGTCTTCAGGGCATCAGTAGCAAGAATATAGATAATTAAATTTATGATACCAGTGGTAATGTTGATAGTTACATCATTGTTGGTAATTATGCTTGTGATAAGAAAACTTTCTTAGGACAGAGTAGAGAAATGCTCAAGCTTTGAGGAACTCATGGTCCCTAAGACCCTGGGATGCATAACCCATACCCATCCTGACTTGGATGGCAGAGGAAGTCATATGATGAGCTCTCTTCTGCAGCTCCAGATAGGCCAGATTTGGTGCCTGCCAGCACAGGATCAGAGTCCAATGTGTACATCAGAAAATTCCCCTACTCCATATTTTGGACATAATCTTGTAATAATTTAGGTGTAAATACAAATATCTAAGGCCAGACAATGTTCACTCACTATTGATCAGGAGTAACTGAGCCAGGAAACCTCCAGTTTTTTTGCTTATGCTTTCCTATTAGCTGATCTTAATCCACTCTTCTCTCTGCCCTTTGGTGGGGAGTTAACTAACTTCGGACTTCCTTAAATTCCTTAAACACAGCTTTGGATGGCCAGGTTCAAAGCTCATGTGAGGAGCCAGGGTATTTTTACTGTGGCTAGTGGACACAAGCCTGAGTGCATCTCAGAGAACTTAAATAAAAAGTCAGTCTGAGGGAAGCTGGGTCAGTGTAATGCACTCCCGGGAGCGAGAGAGGCAGAAGAAGGCGTAAAATACACCAACTCAGACTCCCTCCAGAATTGCAGAACACAGATTCACATCTGAATTTGGCTCCCATTGCCTGACTCAGAAAAGTAAACTCTTTCCAAGTCTGGAAACACCGGTACATTCCGTGCAAAATCCTTAAAGGGATATTGTTAAACTTGTCTAGCCCACAAATTAACTTAGCCTGACATATCTTGGGTTTTGTTCTGGAGGTGCAGCTCTGTTCGAAGAATCCCTACACAGCAGAAATGAGGAAAAGAGAATGTGCTGCTCACAACCTGCCACTGCAGCCTGTGGCCTGCAGTTTTGGTGCCATTGATACTTATGCTGGAATTGCATGGATCTTTCATTTTTCAGATGGAAGAGGGAAGAGAATGAGATAGTGTGTTACAGCATAAATACATTGCAGAGAAACTTCCAAGACCTTACAGTAATACGTTTTGTGAGAAGTGCATCCAAAATAGGGGTTGGTTGGCTTGCAGACGTGCCACTGCTACATAAGCTGCAAGGAGAACACATACACATAACAGGACTCTCTTCTACCATCTTTGTAAAAGAAACTGTCAACAGTTTATGGGCTGGTTTGGTCCAGTTCTATAACTAATGGAGTGGGGGACCCACAGACCCATGCCCCGGGGAAGGGGAAGAGGGAAAAGGGAGAGGGTAGGGAGATGGGTCTAAAAACAAAAGAGCAGCAATGATTTGAGGAGGGAAACTTATTTACTAAATAAGATATTAGAATGAAACATAACACAGTATAATGCAATATAATTGGAATTGAAGCTAATAAATCAAATAAAATGAGAGAGTGTCCGAAACTGAAGGCCTTACACTAAAGCTGAAGGTGAGATTGCTAGGGAACCTTCACTGCTGAGTTAATCAGCAAATGAAGAAGTATCAGGACTTGTATGCAGTTTTATCTTTCCCTCTGGGTGGAAAACAGGAACACAGAGTTCTCTGGGGTATGTATTTCTTCTCTTCTGAGAACCAGGTACCCAGAAATTCAGCAGTCCACAGAACTGAAGCATTAAATTTTAACTCCCAGTGCCTCACATGATGTTATGGTGTGATATAAGGATAACAAAAACCATAAAACCAGGACAGGAACTAATCTGACACATCAAAAGATGAAGAGAAAGTGCTAGTGCTGGCAACTGGGTTGAGATTTTATATTCAGGATGAGATTTGGAATCATAGTTTGAGTTGGAAAGGATCATTAAAGGTCATCTAGTTCAAGTCCCTTGCAATGAACAGGGACACCTACAGCTAGAACAGGTTGCTCAGGGACATGTCCAGCCTTACCTCGAGTGTCTCCCGGGATGGGGCATTCACCGCCTCACTGGGCAACCTGTTAGAGTGCTTCACCACTCTTATTGTAAAAAGCTTTTTCCTTGTATCCAATCTGAATCTCCCCTCTTCTAGTCTGAAACCATTTCCCTTTATCCTATTACAACAGACACTGCTAGAGTCTGTTCCCTACCTTCTTACAACCCCCATTCAGGTACAGAAATGCTGTCCCCCGAGCCTTCTCTTCTCCAGGCTGAACAGCCCTAACTCTCTCAGCCTGTCATCATAGGAGAGTTGTTCCACCCCTTGTGTCATTTTTGCGGCCTTCCTCTCAAGGTGCTCCAACAGGTCTATGTCTTTCATGTACTCAGGACTTCACATCTGGACACAGTACTACAGTTGAAGTCTTGCCAGCACAGAATAGAGGGGCAGGATCACCTCCCTCACCCTACTGACCACAATTCTTTTGATTCAGCCCATGATTCCACAGGCTTTCTGGTCTGTGAGGGCACATTGCTGGTTCATGCCCATCTTCCCATCCATCACTACCCCCAAGACCTTTTCAGCAGGTCTGTGTACCATCCTTATATCCCCCAGCTTGTACTTATAATAGGGGTTGCCATGACCCAGGTGCAATATCTTGCCCTTGTTTTTATTGAACCTTAAGAGGTTCACCTGGGACCACTGCTCAAGTCTGTCTGGGTCTCTCTAGATGACATAACATTCCTGTGGTGTGTCAACCGCACCACACAGCTTGGTGTCATCTGCAGACTTGCTGAGAGTGCACTCAATCCTGCTGTTGATGTCATTGAAGAAGTTAAAGATCACTGGTTGCAATACTGAACTATGGGATATATCATTCTTCACTGTTTCCATCCAGACATTGAACCACTGATAACTACTCTCTGGGTACAATTTAAAAGATGTTTTGCAGTGAGGCCTCCTGGCCCTGCTGAAGTTTTAGTAGTGTCCTCTCTCCACAAAGTAAACTTTTGCTTAATGTCTTAGGATGGGGGAGAGAGAAATAAACTGCTTTGCTGTTCTTTCTCAGTCAGTGATAGCAGTTAACAGCCCATTGGCCCTAGCCAGCAACTAAGCACCCACACAGCTGCTTCCCATGCAGGTTTCGTTCCTCGTCTACCCGCAGAGTGCTGAGTGGCAAACACAAGGCTTTCTCTAAGGAAATTCCCTGCCACCATTCTCCAGATCTGCCCTGCAAAGGACTGATGAACTTCAGAGACTGCTGCCTCTTTCTCTTATGTGAGCTCTCTAAAAAGTGATAGCATGAATTGTGTTTAGTGTGATACCAATATACAGCAGCAACTAACACTCAAGACTTGAGAAGAACACATATCACAATTCAGTCAGGGTGTGGAGGCACTGCTGGTGATTTAGAACTTCCTCTCAGGTTTTATGTATCCAAGGAAGGCTGGGGAAAACACTGCAATTTCTCTTCTACCACCAAAATTTAGCTTTACAATGGAAAGATTACAAAATTCAAAGACCACAAAATTGGTGACTTGCAATTTTTAAAGTAGTTGAGAAGAACTTCTCATCATTCTATTGGCCACCCCTATTTTGATGCATCCTGGAGTACTGCTGGCCTTCTGGGCTGCAAGAGCACACTGCTGGCTCATGCCCAACTTTTCATCCATTGGTACCCCTATGCTCTTCTCCTCAGGTCTGCTCTCAGAGACTTCTCTCAGGTTGCACACATATCTGGGGTTGCCTTTGTGCAAGTGCAACAGTTAGCCTTGTTGTACCTCATTAGATTTTCATAGGCCCACTTCTTAAGCCTTTCCAGGTCCCTTTGGATGGCATCCCTCCCATCTGCTGTGTCAGCTGCACCACTCAGCTTGGTATCATCACCAAAGTTGCTGAGGTTGCACTCAATTCCACTATACAGTAGGATCCAATTTTTTTCTTTTAATTTATTACTGTCAGTGGTGGAAACAAAATGCTCAAATTATAGTTTATTTGTTATCAAGCTCATCATGGATTTCCAGTTAAAAAAAATAATTAGTTCACAAAATGTCTGCTTCAGAAATTGACTGTGAGAGTCCTGCAACTGGTGCTACTGACACCAAGAAGAGAAGGAAAAAAAGCAGAAAGACAATTGAATTTTTGCCCAGCAAGGATGCAAGGTAAAAACACAGCAAGAAGCCAAGCAGCGTCAGCAGCCTAAGGCAGCAAGAAGTGTCTGTGAGAGAGACCAGCAGCCCCAGCACAGCTGTGTCCCAGAGACCACATTTGTAATGACTCGGCATAGCACATGCCAGAAAGCCTGCCTACCCCCGCAACCATCAGAGTTGTGAGTGGATGCTTTAGGCTGAATTAATCCCTGGTGTAAGCTCAGGAAAAACCAGGGGAGCTAGAGGCTCAAAAAAAACAAAATACAGCTCTTTATTAACATCATAACTTGGAAGCCAGTTTTTGTACATCAAGAAGTGATAAGCAACCAAAATGATGTCGGAGAAGAAGACGACTACTCTTTCTAAGAACTTCTGACTCCAGCATTACTCATCCTTACTTCCTGCTGTCCCTTCTACTCACTCAAGTGGCTGGTGGGAATCCAAAACCTGTTAATTATCCCTTGCTAAAGAAACAGACTAAATATCTCTCAGTGATTTGATCAGCTTCATGGACATGGGCCAAGAGATTAGCACCAGATCGTGCAAGCAAAGGATCAGCCTGAGGTCTGCTGTAAGCCCACACTTCATGCAAGGGAAAGCTTTTCAGATGTAGGAATTGCACCTGAAAACTGTGCTCTGTAACATGATAGAGCGGGTAACATCTGCCAGGGTTTGCAAGATGTTAAATACACAAACATATGTTTGGGCAGCCTCATGCAGACTTTCATAGCTCATAAAGAAGACACCTAAGGGGGTATGCTTTTAAGGGCTGAGGTCGGCATTTTTGGTTGGGGGTGATTAATACTGGTTGGGAAGTGAACAGTAATGGTGGTGAAAACTGGGAAAAATAAACTTCAATAAAAGTCTGTGCAAAAGCAGACGTTCCCAGAAAACATTTAGACCAAAGCCGATTTTCCTTAGAAAACATACTAAAATAAAGCAATCAGACCAAACACTGACTTAACTCAGTTTTTTGCTTGCTGCCAAGCAATTTGAGATGCAAATATGCAGGTTTCCGACTAGAGCTGAAGTGCAGGTACAGGTCTGATGGCAACTCAGTGAGAGCAATGTGCAAAGCAGGTATCGGTGTGCAAACTGGGACTGCATGAAGGCAATTGTTTGTGATCTTTTCAAATATTATGCACAACTTAGTTCAATCTGTGTCATGCCTGACCAGATAGAGTTAAATCATAACAAGCTGTTAGGCCAAACAAAGAGGAAATTAAACAGTGGCAAATATAAAATCGGGCTGAAAAATATCAAGAGGTCTTTGAGGAAACAATAAAGATGTTAGTAATTGTAAAATAGCCAGTAGGCTCCAAGCAGGTTGGCAGCATTCTCTTTTCCAAGCCTGGGGTCAGAATCAAAGAGGACACTAAATCATCAAAGCAACCAGGATTGAGAAAAGCAGAAGAACTGATTGCATTGGTGACAGTTATGAAGAGCATGCCAATGAATGCTGGCAGCTGGACAAAGCACCCAGACGGAGACCCGCAGACCACACTGCAGCTCAGCAGTCTGCTCTGAGCCCAGAGATGAAGGTAAAGGGACAAAGAGCAGCCTGTGCCTTCAGGAAAGTTCTCTGCAGGTTTCAAAACAGTGGCGTCCCTGGAGGTGTTTGAGAAAAATGGAGATGTGGCAGTAAGGGACATGGTTAGTGGGCATGGTGGTGATGGGTTGATGGTTGGGCGAGATGACCTTAGTTGTGTTTTCCAACCTTAACAATTCCATGATTCTATAGAATTCCTGCCTCACATTACTCCAGGTCAGGAAAAGCTTGTGGTACTGATAGCTGTTTAGTAATCAGTCTATTATCTGTGATTTACTAAATTAATATCAATATACGTTTCCATGACAAATTTTGAGTCTTCACGAAGAATACATTTATATTTTGAAGTCATTCAAAATATTGGTCAGAGAAAGACAATGTCTTTTCACAAATAATGGAGCATGGCATAAGGAAGGGAGTGAGGGAAAAGGCACATGCTTGTCTTGTGCTGAGCACAGCTCAGGTGGAGCAGCCTGGTATATTGGGCAGTTCTGCCCAAGTTCTGTTACACGGGGATTCTCCCAGGTGCTGCTTCCAGCACCAGAGCTTGCACAGCCTATGTCACCTTAAATACCACCACCATGGGCTCCAGCCCACTCTGATGGCCACACTCAACTAGTGGGGCAGAGACAGGGTCATAGTGTCTGTCCCAGCAGGATTGTGTACTCCTCCAGGCACCCGCTCCTGGGAGAGCAGCCAGCATCTGCAAGGTACATGGGCAGTCACCGTGCGGGAGAGTCCTGCTCTAAATCTGAGACAGGTGCAATTGGGATGAGCCTTCCCTTCCACTGCTCGGAGAGCACAGACAGCTGGCTCTGTAACACTTCTGGTTGTTGTTGAACCAAAACTGGGAGAGAACATTACTTTCTGGTCTTGAATTAAGGATTTAGGTGCCCATGTGTGATGGGTTTGGTCTGTGCTACAGTTCTTTCAGCCCCTTGGGTATGGATGCAAAATACCATCATCTGGGGCTACACAATTTTTTTTTAGCTGATTACATTAGTAGTTGTAACAGTTACTTAAATTATCACTCCCATAAGGTAGCCAGTTAAAATAATAACCATAACCCAGCTGTGAGTAGTTTTACTTTCTTATCTATTGATTGTCAATAATATGAATATCTGTATAGAGCCATCTATACAAGAAGAGGTATGAAATAGAAACAAAATGAAAAAAAATATGAAAAAACAAGAGGTAATGGCTTTGAGTTGCACCAGGGTAGGTTCAAATTGGATATTAGGAAACATTTCTTCTTAGTAAGAGCAGTGAGGCATTGGCACAGGATGTCCAGGGAGATGGTGGAGTCACTGTCCCTGGAGATATTCAAGAGACATGCAGATGTGGCACTGAGGGATATGGTTAGTGGGCATGGTAGGGGTTGGCAGTTGGACAAGATGATCTTAGAGGTCTTTTACAACTTTAATGATTCTATGATTCTAAGCTAATGTTTAAATCAATGCTTATTCACATTCTAGTTAGATTTGCATTAAGTATTCAAGGTTGCTTTTAAAAAGTGTGTAACAAACGCTTCAGATCAAACGCCTTATTTGAAAATAAATTCTGCTCTAATATGAATTGTTTTGATTGTACTTCAGTTTTGAAAACATTTTGATAAAAATGTAAAATAAAGCAAAACAGCAAAATATTGCACTCAAAACAGAAACCCTGACTTTTTAGCTAAAACAGTTCATCATATTTAACTGCAGTATGTTATGTTTTGGTCTAATATTTATTGACTTCAATGTATGCCAAATTCTTGGTCTCGCCAAGAGGCCAAATAACAAAATGCTTAGAAAATTAAGTAAACTTCTAGGATATATATCATAAAACAAAGATGAGGGAGCATCACACAGCAGGTCCTTGGAAAGTTCCCATAGCTGTAAATATAAGATGTAATGGAAGAGCTGAGTATACACATGGCCCAGATTGCCCAAGTCCCACACTGTCTCTGGTGCCACTATACAGACCTGATGCCACCTGTTGTCCAGCTCTTTGAGGAGCCCCTGGTTTTCACTGGGCAGGGTTACCAGGGACAGTTGGTGGAGGCAGGAGCACACCTCACTGATGTCCCTATGCAACCCAAAAACTGGTAGTGCTCTCAGGTAAGCCATAGGTCAGGTAAGGCACTGCCACAGTTCAGTGGCAGTTCCTGTGTTTCTGACTACAATCTCCACCCCACTCTCACTCCAGCACTGCCAGTCTTCTGATTTAGTACTTTCAAATTATGCTTATATGCATAGATATAATCGCTTCAGCGTCCATCCCTACTAATATGCCACCATTTCAAAGGACATTGATGAGAAGGGACTCTGGCCATTACCATTCCAGTTGGCTTTGGTGTCAGAGAACATGCCTTGACATGTTTAATTTTCCAGCATAGATGTGGCCATGAGGACCAGGAAATATCACTCAAAATTAAATAAATACATAAAAGAGAATATTTTCCAATATCTACAAGGAAATTTTGGAGGAGTTGACTGATGCCAAATATTTTTTTACACTTGATGCGCCAGCATGGTTCTGGCAAGTGCCCTTAGCGAAAAACAAGCACATATTTGTGTACATTAAACGCCCTCTTTGGGAGATACTGTTTCCTCCAGCTGCCATATGGGTTGTGTTCAGTATCCAAGGTGTTTTACAAGTAAATAAAACATTGTTTTTATCATATATGGAGTGTTTACGCCTGAACAGATGAGGAAAAATAGCAATAATAACAAGACAAAAGGCTCCAAACAGCCTAAGAAGTAACTAGATTTGCTGTGAGGAAATCAAACAAACAGTGACATAAATCTAAATGCTACATAATGAAAAGAGCACACCTGGAGAGGAAGTTTTGTCAGAACGTCATACAGAGAGGTCCTGGTGTATGTGCGTGTCACTAACATGCCTGCCCCAACAAGCAAAGGATGAGCAAATTTCTCATAAGGGTGATCTCTGGAAATAAATGCATGGCTTAAATACTATATCAAAAAACATGGAAAGTTGATATTGTTCAAGGAGGCTCTGTGCTGAGACAGCCCAGCACTAAATGCCCAACAGATCTACCAGTGCCTCTTAACATGGTGCTGGCACTGTGCCCTCACAGCAGGCAGGTCTGAACTGGAGGGTGAGCAGCTCTGTGCCACAGCCAGCACTGAACACTGCTGTCACTTGTCTGAGAGCCATCATCTTTCATCTCGAGTTCTGGAGTTTCAGATAGTTGCTTGAGGAAGTGCAGTGCTAAGATTTAAAGCCAAGTAGGAACAATATGCTGCTGTTACAAATTATGCACTGCCAAGCCCTTAAACCAAGAGCGTACAAAGCTTTGATTCCTTCATCTTTCCAGCACTGCCTTGTAGTTGAATATAAACCTAGTCAGCATGGAAAAAGTCTGGACCATATGACAAAAATGTGAATGTTCTCAGTCTGAAACAGCCTATGTAATGTCCAACTGGAGGAGTCAAAGGATTGTCTGGTGTCAGGGAGACCTTGATGGCCAGAAGTGTTGGGTGCAAGAATTACAGCAGATGGTAATTCTGCCTGCTGATACACAGGGATGCAGGGGCACCTCTGAATTCTTGCTATTTTGAGGAGAGCACTGGATACAAACAGCTATCATATCTTAAGGTACCAGTTACTCAGCATAGATGTTCTTAGGAGAGGAGGAATGAGGTTTATTTAGACAGAGAAAAGGCAAAAGCAAAATGATTAAAACATGAGATAATCAGAACATGATGACCTGCTGTTTAAATCCAGACTGGTAATGCAAAGGGAGAAGAAATTAATCAAATAGTGAATCAGCTATTCAAATTTAAATAGTCAGACATTTCCTTTTACAAATAAGTGGTGTAAAACAATAGATGGTGGATAGAAGGGACTGAAGATTAAATTACTTTTATCAAGCAGTGTTGTACTTGGGGATTAGAGGAACTAGTATTCATGATATTTTAATAAAGTCTGGGTTTGGCAGCTTTTTCAGCATCCACATGCAGAAATAAATGTCACTTCCAAATATCAGATTAACAGTGTCTAGTTCTTTCATTTCTCCTGAGCTTCATCCTATTGACTTTCAAATCACTGAGTGATTTAGAATACCAGAGTGTTTCAGAAATAGAATATACTTGGTGGCATTTCAATCTAACATTTTGCTCAGATGTGCATTGTCCAGTTCAGCAGACTGTTTAACAAAAAGCAGTTACAGGGGTCAACAAACCTGACTCAGCAATGAAGTTACTGGAAAAATTTAAGCTGATAATTTTTTAAAAAATTTAAGATAAACTATATGACTGGGTTTCAAGTTTTAAATGAATTTCACAAAGTAGTGATTAAAAAATAAAAATAAAAAAAACAGCAGTATCAGAAAGAAAGTTAGCAGAATACTCAAAATTCCTTGCTGGTAACTTTAGAACTTATTTTGTTGTGGGAGTAAATCAGAGTATCAAACTGTCAGTGAAATTCTTACAATTTTCTGTGGGAAGTGTATTGCATTAAAGAGACTCTAATCTAGCAATCCCTTGATCATTAAAACTCTCAATAATCAAAAGAGGGTCAAAAGGCAAACAAATGAAACAAAATCCAGTGACTGGAAAAATAAACAACTGAGCAATAGATGGTAATTTCATGAAGCATATGCAGTAGTTCATATTGCAAGAGTGGGTGGACTGGGAACAAGACTGTATTTCAGAGGAAAAAAAGAAAGATATTTGTCTGAAAATGATCTCTTAATTTTTTTATTTTTTTATTTTTTTGCTACTCTTTTATCTGCCACAATTGTGTGGTCTGTTTTTCACAGAAAGAAGAAGCCAACTGAACTTCCTTTGGCCAGAGTTGTATTGTCTCAGGAGTGGAGTCAGGTTTCCCTTGAATGACTGAAGGCAAGACTGTTGTCTTATATTATATGTGTTGTTACCAAAGCTATTGTGGATGAAGACCATACCCAAACCATAGCAGACTGTACCAAGTCCAGAGAAATATGCCCTTTCCGTCTTCTTCAGAAAAAAACAAACTTTTTCCATTGTGCCACTGAGAAAACATCTGTTGCTAATCCATGTCATTTTAGAAGACTGACTAGTAGCAATAGATTAGATTTAAGAAAAAATCTTCCTTAGTGCCCTTTCTGTACCCTAAACATACTAAACTGGGGAAGGCAGATGTGTCAGACTCCAGGAGGAGGTGATGCAAGATGAGCTGGAGGCATACCCAGTTGTCCAAGTAAACCGTGAGTTTACATTTAAGACCTTTTTCTTACATTTTTCATTTATTTTTTTTAAAGACTCCACGTGCAAAACCAACATACAAGATATTGGGAAGAAATTTAAAAAATATTCTTAGGCCTTGAGCACAGGGTAACATCTTAAGCACATAATCTTCAGATTTCAAACCTGTGACAACTGCTGGCTCTCTCCATTTTGCCTAGGAAGTGGTCTTGGGCATTTTCTCATCCGTTTAGAGATCTGTGTGTTTTCAGCTCTGTGTCTGCTTCCAGGAGAGCTCTGAATGAACTCTGCAAAGGGAAGCAGGGGCAGTGCGTGTCAAGGCAGCCAGAACTCTGCGCTCCTGAACCAGGATCCTATTCACACAGCACATTATAAAGAGAAACAAAATGGGAGGTGATGCTTTTTGCTGTTATCTAATAAATATCTGTGAATGTATTTGTCTGTGTCATGTGAGTTGAAATATAAATCAAATCATCTCTGCTTTTGCCCTATCTCACCCATCCTGCTTTTGCTATTGCTACATTTACTTCACTTATTTGCTTTCTTCTGCAATAGCATTGCACTCTCTGTTATCAGAATACTTCAGTTCCAGGAGTAATAGTATTTTCAAATTTTCTCCCATTTTACCCTTTTTTCTACCACTATTTTATTCCAGCAGTCCCATAGTGCAGCATCAGGTAAAATCTCTCCTTCACACCACAGCCTCAATACCATATTTGTTGTATACTCTCATTTTATGTCTGTCATATATAACGTACAACAACATTCTTCATTACAGATTTTCAAGATGAGGCATCAGTATGCTCTTATGCCCCTTATACCAAGGTTAAACACCCTTTTCTTTCTCCCTCCTCATGATGTAGTCCTACCTACATTAACTTTCACAGGTAAGAGACTGGTGAACAAGACAGCAATACCTAAGCCCTTCAATTGTCCTGTAGTGCAGTATTTCATAGACATCTGTAATGAGTGGCAGGTTGTCAAACTAACTAGTACTTTGTAGGTTGGGATCTCAGGAATTATAGTAAATCAATTGAAACACCATAAGTGCCACATTAAGCCATGTCGTATGACAGTCATTGCTTGAATCAAAACAAGCAGGAAGAGAAGAGAAAGGAGGTCATTATCTGACAGAAGAGGACAAGAATGTAATTAAATACTTAAGTGGAAAGGAAAGGAAAAATTTAACTAATGGACAATGTGCTATTAGGAGCAGTGAGAGAAATAAGCAAAGATGGAAAGAGAAAGAAAAAGCTCTTGATACTGTTGAGTGGAGCATCATGTTGAGAGGCTGTAGTTAGCTGAGGGTTGGCCTCTTCACTCCTGTAATTAGTGATAGGACTAAAGGGAATGGCTTCAAGTTGCACCAGGGGAAATTCAGACTAGATGCTAGGAAAGAGTGGTCAGGAGCTGGAATGAGCTACCCAGGGAGATGGTGGAGTCACCAAACCTGGAGGTATTTAAAGAACATTTAGACACTGTGTTGAGGGACTTGGTTTAGAGAGAACTCTTGGTGATAGTTGGATGGTTGGACTGGATGATCCTGTAAGTCTTTTCCAATCTTGGGTATTCTATAATTCTATGATTCTATGATTCCAGAAAGACATAGCTGGGGTTTCACATACCCAGCTTCTAGCTAATGAACTTTTGCCACACATTTCCTTGTGTGTTGCAATGTGTGTCAAAGACAGTTAAAAAATGCAGATGGCAATATCTCACTTTCTTGAAACCTTAAATTGATAAGGATTTGTTTTCAAAAAATATAGATACTTTAAAAACAATTTTTTTTCTAATATCAGATTTTATCTCAAGAAAATTAAAATTTGGTTTTCAGTAAAACTTGGTTTCTATCGACTTTTCTTTGTCATTTCTATTTCAGTTTATTTATTATTACTTCTTTTGATGTTACTTTATTTTCATCATTGCTGGTAATTAGAATAGTTTCAGTGATATCAGTACTATCCTTACAGTTTCAGTATCTGGAAAGTGATAAATGCAAATACTTTAGTGTGACTTTATTTAAACATACAGATTGTTTCAGAAAAGTCTATTAGGACATTGCTGAAGCCCTGTTTTATCTTTTACAAGAAGTGTTGTTTAACAGTAACTTTAAGATGACCACTGAGTCAGAGCAAGGAAAAGTGCTCCACATGCCTCTTATACATATATTTATTTTTACATTTACCAGGACTTTGAGAAATCAAATACAGGATGCGCTGAAAATTATTTTGATGTGAATAGTATAAAAAAATTAAAATGTTCCTCTCAAAGAAGATGAACCTGCTCACTCCGTCTATTTTTTCATGTGAACCAGGGAATGCAATTAGAACAACAGACATTATCATGTTAAATTATATGACTATTTCTTTCATTTAACAATGTACGTTTCACAGAATAGCTTTGCTTGTATTGGTGAGGTCCTACTTTTTCATGGTTAAAAGAAAGAATTATTATTATTTCTTGCAGGAATGTAAAAATCACATTCAAGAGTTGAACTTTTGCTGCTAACAAAGTCAGTAGAAGTTCTGGTATTGACTTCCATAGAAACAGAATTCAGATCTAATGGCTTGCCTGGGATATACCAACATCTGTTGAATTCCATTTGAGCCTACAATATTGTCTGCTGCATAATACAATTACTCATTTTTTTTAGTAGGGCTGATTGCCTTAATTCAGTCTAAATGATCTTTCAAGGATCTTTATGTCATGAAGCACATCAGTCCTCCATCAGCAAAAATAAAAAAATAATAAACTAGCATTTTCAGTGCATTTAAGTTTATTCAGATCAACATTATACTGTTTTCCCAGCAGAAGCTCTTTCCATCAAGAAAGTTTTTAACAGGTTGCCTATGCTCTCTTGCCTCCAAACTCCAGGCTTCCCTTGCCTACACCACTCTCCCAAAAATGGGAAAAGCCCTCCTCTGGGAAGGCCTTGTGGTGACCCACAGGAGCCAACATACTCCAGGGCCAAGCACAAGACCATGTACCTGGAGCCACAGTGATGAGCATTGGTCTGCAACATTCAAGCTACAGCATTCGCTTTGTCATCAAGAGATATAGATGAATGTTAAGTCAGGTGGTCTGGGCACTTCAGCAGTCCAAAGTGTTTCACTTTGGTACAGGAACAATGAAAAGTGATGACTGAAAACATCAAAATGTTTCCGTTTTTTAAAGCACTCAAATGAACAGGGTGTAGAGTTTCCAGTCTCTTATCCTGGACACCCTGGGCTCAATCTTGGATCATGTTTAAATTATTTTGTGTCCCATATTCTTGTTCCTTGGAGGACATCTCATCCCTACCTGAGAGAAAAGCTCTAATTCTCCTGGCCTCAGACTAGGTATTAGATTGAAATAACTTTTGAAATTATCAGCCTCATCGTACAAGATCCTTTTAGGCTAAATAGTACTTTCATGGAAGCTTCTATGAGCAAACTTCTTAAAACCACATCACAGCTTATTTTTTTTTAGATCAAAAGATTAAAAGGTTTTGAAGGCAGTATGTTTACTGTAGATCATAGCAGACAACCAGTGTTATCTAGAAGTTTACCAACTTTCATCAAAGAACTTGAGTGGCATTTCTTTATTAATTTTCCCAGCAAGTCCCTTGCTATTAATCCTGTTCCATGTCTCCTTCCGAAATATTTTGACTCTGCTTCCTGAAGTTTCAATTCTCTTCCATATCCTGCCTTGGACACATCCTGCCCCAGTGGGCAAAATCTGCTGAATTCAACAGCTGCACAGATGTACAACATCAAAGCAGATGGCATTTGCAGCAATCCTGAATGTGATTGTGTTCCTCCTTGACTGTGGACAGTCAGCACCTCCTAGGACCAAACACATTTTCATACTGTAAATCCATCACAGTACTTAAAGACACTTATAAACATATGGAATTCATAAATTACTCAAGAGCAGACCAGCATCCTTCAAGATTTTCTCTGAAGCTAAATATTCTACAGAAATGCAAACTATTGTTACTATCATGTCATGCGACCAATAGCAGTTAGAAGTATTGAAGAGATCACTGCCACTTTCTCTTCACATTGTACTATCCTCATACATGCTTAATGTTTGTTGGACATTTACAGTTCTGAATAACCCACTGCTTAACTACATATTTGTATGAGCAAAGAAACTGAATTTAAAACAGATTGAGAAGAACTAAATAATGTTAATAATCTTAAAAATAGTGACCTAATTAAGTTAGGACAAACAAATCACTTTCTCTACATTTCCATCAGATTTAAAATAAGAGGAGTTTGAAGAAAACAAGTCAGCTGTTACTGACATGTATGCATGCAATTTTCCATTGGAATGTCTGGGGCAAATTGTACTGATACAAGTACAGGAACAGCTGGATGTATTTTGAGGAAACAATAAAAAGAAAGAAGGCAGCTTCAGAGGGCATTTTGATATGAAAGGAATTTGTCTGCAATGGTTATGGTCCATTAGATTAATGCATGAGCAAAAGATAGTTGAAGCTGAAGTCTCCCTCCCAGCTTCGTTGGACTTTGGACGAGGCGATAGAGCAGATTACAGTGTGAGCTGAACTCCATCCTCAGCTATTGCAGGTGTTACTCTTCCAGCTACAAATTACTGGCAAGTAACAAATACTGAGGGACCTTAGGTATTTCTACCAGATGACACTGATCTAGTAATTGAAAAAAAAGACTCCCTGCTTCCGATTAATGTGTATTTGGTGAGTTTTCAATACATTGTGGTTACCCTGACCTGCAGCTTTCTGCAACCACTGGAAGTTTGTTCCACTGCTGTACTTGGACCATATGGTCAAAGGTCTCTCTTGTGGTGAAAACTGTAACATTAGACAGTTTTCTGCCTGGGCTTACTGCATAAGTCTGTTCACTAATTCACTCTTTGTTCCTCAAACACATGTTATGGGTCTGGAGTACAGCATGCTGAAAAGACGTAAGGGGTGAGGTGAGATAGGGCCAGTAGAGGCTGGTGGAGAGGAATGCACATTTCTTCAAGATGCAGAGCTGTTCCAGCCTTCCCTGTTCCAGAAGGAGAGAATAAGAACTTTGTTTTGACCAAGGATCATTTTAACTTCTTTCTGGAATGGTGTCTCAGCCTGGGAGTTACTCAGAACTGAGAATAGTTGAAGGAGTCTATAGATTCCTATTTAGGTGAAAAAAGAGTCATTGATATCTTTCAGCTGACTGGAAACACTGCGGAACAGAAGCACAGCCCCCACCAACTCCTTCTTGTCTGAGAGTGTGGAGACGACAAAGAAGCACTTCTGCTGCTTGAGTGGAGTGGGGGTAAGATCACCTGTGGATGGGGAGGGGAGGGGAGGGGAGGACATGGTGATCAAGAAAGGTTCCAAAAAAATAAATACCACTATCTTCAGGAAAGGTGCCATCTTCAAGCTCTTCTTGGAGCTACAAGCTGGTTAGCCTCACTTCAATGTCTTAAATGTGATAGGGCAAATAGTACTGAAAATCATTTCTAAACAAAGAAAGGACAAGAAGGAGATAGGGAATTATGAACATGCTTCCATCAACGTTTACAAAGAGGAAATCATATCTGATCAGCCTTTTATGCTCAGATGATTAAACCATGAGATCAGAAGAGAGCAGTTGTAGAATCATAGAATTACTCAGGTTGGAAGGACGTTAAAAGATAGTCTAGTTACAACACGTCTACAATGGACAGGGCTGCCAACAACTAGATCAAGTTGTCTTAAGACTGAGTCCAGCCTGGCCTTGAATACCTCCAAATGGGGCATCCATCACTTATTTGGGCAACCTGTCCTAGTGTCTCACCACTCTGAATGAAAGATTTCCTCCTCATATCTGATCTAAATCTCCCTTATTTTGGTTTAAGGCTATTCCCCCTTGTCATATCTCTATGAGATCATGTAAAAAGTCAGTCTTCTTCCTGATTAGGAGATCTCAAGTGCTGGAAGGCCACAGTGAAGTCTCCCAGGAGCCTTCTTCTCTCCAAGCTAAACTCCCTTAACCTTTCTTCATAAGTTAAGGTGCTCCAGCCCTCTGATCATCTCTGTGGCCCTCTGGACCTATGCTCCAACAAGCTCCTGTGTTGGAAGCCCCAGGCCTGTACACAGTACTTCAGATGGAGCCTTTCAAGGGCAGAGTAGAAGGGGGCAATCACCTCCCTCATTCTTCTGGCTACCTCTCTCTTTTGATGCAGCTCAGAGTACTGCTGGCCTTCTGGACTTGCTGCAAGAGCACACTACTGGCTCATGTCCAAGTTTTCAACCATTGGGTGCCCCCATGTCCTTCCCCACAAGGAGAACACAATGAGTTATCTCAGTTTGCACACGTATCTGGTATTGCTCTGATCCTAGCACAACAACTTGCATTTGTCCTTGCTGAACCTCAGTAGGTTCATGTGAGCCCACTTTCCAACTCCCTCTGGATGGAATCCCCTTCTTCCTTCTGTTGCGTCAACTGCACCACTCAGCTTGGTTGGTGTCATCATAAAATGTGCTGAGGGTGCACTCAGTCACCATTATCTATGTCACTGATAAAGAAGTTGAAGAGTGCTGGTCCCAAGATGGGCCATCAAGATTATACTTTATAACTAATGGGAACTTTCTCTTTTGCGCCACTGCTTCCTGTCAAGGCCAGTGTTTTTCTTATCCAATGAAGCCCCAAAATAGGTACCATATGAAACACTAAATGATTTCCCACACCGGGAGTCGAACCCGGGCTGCCTGGGTGAAAACCAGAAATCCTAACCGCTAGACCATGTGGGAACACAATAGCCAGTTCTCATCTTAGCTTAACCGAGGTTTTCAACACTGTGTCCCATAATATCTTCATGGAAAAGTTGAAAAAGTATGACCTAAATATCAGTGAGCTGAATGATCTGAGAAGAGAAAAGAAACTGGCTGTACTGCTGAGTTCCAAGGACTTGTTCCTTGGTATGATGGAGGCAAGTCACTGTTAGTGTACTCCAGGGTTTGATAACGGGTCCAGGCATGTTTGACATCTATATTAATGACTCAACCTGCATCACAGAGTATACTCCCAGCAAATTTTCAGATGATGCAAAGCTGAGAGGAGTAGCTGATACACCATGAACTGCTGTTCCATGATATCTTGACAAAATGGAGAAACGGGCCAACAGGTACCCCACCAAGTTCAAGAAGGGGAAAAGCAAAGTGCTTCACCCAGGGAGGAATAAACTCCATGCACCAGGACAAGGTGGAAGGCAGCTTTGCAGAAAAAGTCTTCTGGGCTACTGCTGGACAAGCTTAATGTGAGCCAGCAATGTGCCTTCTTGACAAAGAATGCCAGCGGCCTCCTGGAAATGCATCCTTCCCAGCAGGTTATGAGAAGTGATCTTACCCATCTGCTCAGCACTGGTGAGGCCACACCTGGAGTTCTGTATCTAGTTCTGGGATCTGCAGCACAAGAGAGACCTGGACATACTGTAGAGAATCTAATGAAGGGCAACAAAAATGATTAAGAGATTGGAGCACATCTTTCCTACAAGGAAAGGGTGAGAGCACTGGGACTCTTAACTCTGGAGAAGGGAAGGCTCAGATATACAAATGCCTGATGGAAGGTATAAGGAATATGGAACCAGACTCTTCTCCAGAGTGTCCATTTACAGGACAAGAAAAAGAGACAAAAACTGAAGTATAGAACATTCTGTTTAAATTTAAGAAGAACTGCTTTACTGTGAGTGCAGCTGAACACTGGGAAATGTTGCCCAGAGAGGTTATGAAGTCTCCAGTCTTAGAGATGTTCAAACCTGATTAGACACAGCCCTGAGATACCTGCTGTGTATAACCTATTCGAAGCATGAGGGTTGAACTAGGTGACCTCTAAAGGTGCCTGCCAGCCTCAGCTATTTGTTATTCCATGGTTCAGCCACATACAGCTGAACCAGGAGGTATCAGGATCATAGGATCACAGAACTGTAGGGGTTGGAATGGATCTCTAGAGATCATCTGCCAAAGTAGGTTCCCTAGCCCAGGTTGCATAGATAGGCATCCAGGTGGGTCTTGAACATCTCCAGAGAAGACTCCACCACCTCTCTGTGCAGCCTGTGCCAGTGCTCCATCACTGCACTGTGAAGAAGTTCCCACACACATTTGTGCAGAACTTCCTATGCTTCAGTTTGTGGCCATTTCCCCTCATTCTATCACCACACACTGCTGAGAAGAGTCCAGCCTCATCCCTTTGCCTCTCACTCCTTAGATATTTATAGACATGGATCAGATCCCCTCTGAGTCTTCTTTTTTTTTGATGCTGAACAGAACCAGGTCTCTTAGCCTTCCCTCATAAGAGAGGTGCTCCAGGCCCTTTATCATTTTTGTGGCCCCGCGCTGGACTCTTTCCAGGAGATCCCTGTCTTTTTTGTACTGGGGAGCCCTGAACTGGATACAGTACTCCAGATGAGGCCTCACCAGGGCAGAGTAGAGGGGGAGGATCACCTCACTTGACCTGCTGGCCATGCTCTTTTTATTGCACCTCAGGATCCCATTGGCCTTCTTGGCCACCAGGGCACACTGCTGGCTCATGGCCAACCTGTCATCCACCAGGACACCCAGATCCCTCTCCTCAGAGCTTCTCTCCAGCAGGTCGTCTCCCAGCCTGTACTGGTACATGTGATTATTCCTCCCTAGGTGCAAGACTCTACACTTGCTTGTTAAATCTCATCTGTTTCCTTTCTGCCCACTGTCCAGCCTGTCCAGGTATCACTGAATGGCAGCACAGCCTTCTGGCGTGTCAGTCATTCCTCCCAGATTTGTATCATCAGCAAGCTTGCTGAGAGTGGTCTCCATCCCCTCATCAGTGTCATTGATGAAGACGTTAAACAGGACCGAACCCAGCACTGACCCCTGAGGAACCATTAAGAATACACTTCCAAATGGACTCTGCACCACTGACCACAACCCTCTGAGCTCTGCCAGTCAGCCAGTTCTCAGCACACGTCACCATCCAGGGTAGGCTTCACATCCTTCACACAGGAGTGCAGACCAAGCTACAGCCTCACCTTTCAGGATCTTGTCTCTCACAGCCAAGACACTGGCAGAAAAGAGTCAAATACAGTGGAATCTTCCTGATCTCTTGAGGTTGTTAATTGGCTTGATGATGGAATCACTTGGGGCTACAATGTGATTTTATATTAAAACACACTGCTCAAACTGAAATGGAGAAATGGCTGTCAGCCTGAAGGGGTAAAGTTGTCAGAGATTCCATTTTCCTGTGCAATTTACCTACCAACTGGGGCTGAAAATCTGGGTAAGGTGGAGGCAGGGAGGAATCCACAGCTGGGAGGAGAAAGGGAGAAGGAGATGATGAGTTTTATTTTAAACATATGTATTAATCATGGCAGAGAAGAGAAATAAGGGTGGGAAACTGCAGCTGGGAGGGGGAGGGGAGACAGAGGCGCTGATGATTATTGTAAATATAATTATTAAATCATTGCTCTAAGCAGGGAACCAGGGTGGGAATATGCAGCTGGAAGGTGGAGGGCAAGGGGAAAGCAGCAATTTTATATTCAGTGTTTGTACAGAGCATGGCTCGGGATGGGACCAGGGGTACAGCCTTGCAGCTGGAGGTGGGAGTGCCACAGGAGAACACTGGTTCCTAGACCTGTCACATTAAAATATGCACATCTTGCCTCCAAGAAACCATGGTGCAAAGGCTTTGCAAAGCTTGCAGAACGGGAGAGCTTTTATTTTAAAGGAGTGAGGGAGAAATCTTGTTCACCTGCTGGGTTTTTTGCTAAGCTCTTGCAGCTCTATTACAAAATTACTCCATAAACTTTTACAACTGGACTCATGCCAGCTAAATGTCATTATTAATACTGCTGTGGAAAGTGCCAACAGAATTGAAATACTCATGGGGAGATGCTGCAAAAGACATACAAAACTCCAGACTTTTGGACAGTCAGAAGAAGGAAAGGGAGAGGGGGGAGGAAGAAAATTGCCATATGGACCATGTATGAATTAAAGGGATTTACAACAGAACAAAGGTCAGTCATCAAGATTGGCCACTGCCATCATGTTGGCTGAATTAACTGCATCCACTCTGGTTCACTGAAATATGTTGCAGTATATGTTTAAGGCAGAGAAAGGTACTATGGTGTGTTTTAGGTATTCTACAGAGATAATTATGACAGTGCAACAAGCAAACTATGAAAAGAACAAGATCCTCACCAGTGCTGAATGCTTTCACCCTCCAAAGCTGTCACTGGGAGCAGAAGGTACTTAGAAACTCAGGGGTCTGGCTCTCAGCTGTGTCATCACCTCTCAGTGTCTTTCAGTCTCTGGCACAATCTGTTGGAAAAGTGATCATGAAGAACTTCTTTGATTTGGTTCCCTGATACCTGTGGCAATGCAGCTGAATATGTCAGATCAGAAGAGCAAAAAATAAGAAACCTTTTAGTAAAAAATATATACAAACCATCACAACACACCAGGAGTGTCATCCAGTTCTTGATTTTGGACTTAGAAGGGACAACAAAGTAATAAACTCAACAGTCACATGTCACTTGGACACTGATTACCTGTGTCAGAGAAGGCCTTGAGTTGGAGATGTGGAACTGGATTGGGAGAAATGATCACCATATTTGGAATAATCTGACCTCAGGTTAGTCTGAGACTTGGTACAGTTCGTAGGTAATGGAAAAATCAGGTCCATAAAAGCTTGTACATTCATTCAGGCCCCCTGAACCTGTTTTCAATTCCTCCCTGGATAATTCTGAGGGAAGCTGAATGTCAGTCAAAGAAATCACATTAAAGAGTACATTTTTAGATCTTTTTGGTACTGAAAATTTGTCATATTCTCATCCTCAGGTTGTGGGGATATTCTCTGGCTTAACCACTTTCCTGAATAGGATTGCTTTATTGAATCAGGGCCACAGAAAACATCTGTCTCTGCAGCATAGGGGATGCTCTTCACAAAGCTCTTCATCAGGAACTCCTTCATGAATAAAGCATTAAAGCAATATTTTTTCTCTCTCTTTTTTTTTTTCTTTCTGCTATCAATTTAAGAAAAAGCGCCATGAATAGAACAGGACCTGTGTCATTATCTTGTAACTAATCACAGTGGCAGTCTTTTGTGCTATTTGCATTGCAAAGCACTGATAACAGTAGAATTGGTAATCAGAAAGGAAAAAGTCATCTTGCCATTTTCCTGCCAGTTAAAGGTTGTTGCCTGTACTTCCTAATGTCTTGTCTAGATCAAATTTTAAAGTCTCAAGGATTCAGCTATTCAGTTTTTCCTGGGAAAAGAAAATAACTCCAAAGAATTCAGGTTTAGAAGCTTAGTTCAGATGCCCTCCTTCTTAGCTCTATTTACATTCAGCCTTCTCCTTCCTATTCAGTGGTTTGAAGAGATTCTCTCATAATCTTAAAATATACAATTTTGCTCTTTTATATGTGAAACTAAATATTCAAAAACTTATAAAGGTTTATATATTTACATTTAATATAATCTAAATATAAATCAGTGTATTATATACTTATAAATAAGTTAAAATACATAATTTTATGAACAAAGTGAACTGTTGATATCAGTGGTCGCTGGATGTTGACAATTAGAACCCTACAACTTCAATTTGGTCATGGTTTACACTTGTCTTTCTCCAGAGTGTTCAATGAAATGAATACATTCATATGAAGAAACTTGATTCTAGAAGTTAACAAATTCATATATATAATTATAGTTGGTTTTAATATATTACCTTCATATATTCCGAAATTTATTTATCATATAATTGTAGAATCATTTGAGTTGGAAGGGACCCTTAAAGGTCATCTAGTCCAACTCCCCTGCAGTGAACAGGGATACCTACAGCTACATCAGGTTGTCTTTGGTAAATCCATAGAAAAGTCTCCATGGTTTTCAGCAGGGAAGGTCTCAAGTCTTCTAAGTTGTATGCTTTCATCGTGCACTTAGTCTCAGTTACATTTCAATGTATTTGTCTGTATATTTAGCTGCTGAGACTAAGGAAAGGACCAGATTTAGATGTCTGATGCCCATAAAGCACAAATAACAGGACTAACTCAGACTTATTCATCTCTTACCATGGTTGGAGATTAGAATTTAAACTCCCACTGAGCTCAGGCACTGTATCTAACCTAAGGAAAGTGGCTTTTTATTCATCTGTTTTTTTTTGTTTTGTTTTGCTTTGTTTGGGGGGAGGGGGAATTTAGGCACACCAAATAAATATTTCTCTAGTCTTGATAAGACAATAGATAAGATTCTTCTCCAGTTCACATTAAGTGTATAACAGTAAGTTGTGAAATCACTCTTGATTTGCCAGGTGTAAGCAAAAGAAGAATCAGATCATTTTTTATTTCTTTTTTGCAGTTCTCCTATCCAGCCAGACAGGTGTGCTGGCCACATTATGTTACCATATGTCAGGAGAAATGGTTTTTAAAACAGTTAATACTATACTTGGGAAAACCCTATGTAGCATATGCCATTTAATACACACACATATTATCCATACAATTATACAATTGGGTAAAATACACAAAGTCAAGTTGTATTTAGATGATTTTTGGTCATAAGCCAATGCAAATATTATTCTCCCAAGATTCCAGGAAGAGATTAAGTGTAGAGCTGTGACTTGTGCAATGTTCGCCAACTGCTGACTAATTGCATGCCCATTATTACTGCATCCATATATACAATGAGGATGAAAATTCAGAGGAGAGCCACAACACACAGCATACTTTAAATAGCAATGGTCATTTTGAAGCAAATTATCATATATTTTTCCAGTGTTAATTTTACTTCCAGTTGTTTTAGGGTCTTGAGAGACTTGCAGCATCATAACAGAGGGAACAAAGTACTGAATATGTGTATAGCATAAATGAGAAAGCAGAGACAAATATATGTGTACAGGCTGTATAACATATTCAAACTTCTGTCTTAACTAAATATAAAAGTGGTCGAAAACAACACTGCACTGCTTTTTATGCACACTGTCTCTCAGCAAACGTTTTATAACACAAGGCTCTAAGAATGCTGCACATTATCACTGGGGAAAATAATTACAGCGACCACAATGTATATGAAGACAGAGAGACACATTGGAAAAACATTTCCTATAATTGTGCTGTGACAAAGTGTGCAGTTAAATATTATACACATGGTGAAAATTACACCACAATTAATGGCATGCCTCAAACATAATTCATTCTTAATGTTTTTTAGTAGTTTAGAAAAAGTGAGCTATCACTGACTGTATCATGCTATCATACCATTAGGCAACAATTCTCAACAAATGTCCTAAGACATGCAATACTGGTTCTTGGCAGAAGCTTACCTATGTTTGTGATGCTTCAAAGGGCAGTGTTCAAGATACCTTTCCCCAACCTCATTTAAATTTGGAGGTAAAACATCCAACAATTTAATTGAATCATTTTTGCTAAAAAATATGTCTCCGTTTAGGTAAATTTAGCCTGATTTTCCCTCTTTGCTACATTTCGCATCCTGTGGCAGGCAGGCAGTGTGTTGTGTGTTTTCTTAATTCTAACATGTGGATTACCTTGAAGACAGTTTGTGCTCTCAAAGAAATATCTACAAGCAGGGCATTTTCCATTGCTACTTGAAAGACAAACTGTGTTATTTTCTGGTTCCTTAAGATCTGGAAACAGCCGGAGGCAGTCAGAGGCTGACACCTAGGTGAATGCTAAACCTGTGTCTCAGCGCTGCATTGATGGTGCCCTTCTGAAGGACACACCCCTTGAACTTAAGCGAATATTAGTGCCCCAATCACTGTAATCTCCTCCACCACTTAAAGGCCTACTGATATGCACAAGCATTAAATGCCTCTTCCATGTCCCGGCCACACACAGCATGGCTAATTACTCTCGGGGAACTTAAACTCCCACTTCAATTTCAACAGGACTGCACTTAATTTCTCTTCAAATCTCTTCTACAGCAACAGTGTTTGCTGCAAAGGATATCAGACCACAGAGCTCCAAGCAACTTTCTGGGCCATTAAGTCAATTCTCCTGTTACTGCAAGCAAACACAATGTACAAGTATTTTTCATACACTCTCAGGCTCCGACATAAAAGCTGTCATTGGGTTTTGGCCTCTGTTATTCAACTGGAGAATATTCTGAAGTGTACTTGCTCTAACAATGAGGAACAGCCTTCTCATTTCCAGTTTAAACTTGTTTCTTCTGTTTATACCCACTACACATGTGAAAATATCTTGATTTAGTTTAGAAGAGACTTTTTTCCCTGCTGCTTTCCGTTCTTCTTCTCCTCTTATTTTCATTTTGTCAGAGAAAGCAAGCCAGTCTTTTCTATTATCTTCTTATCAGGACAAAGACACTTATTTTGAACCTGATTGAATCCCCACCTTCATCTGTTAGATTTTCAAGTCACCTTTCTTAACCATGAATGGACAGACTAGTACACAATGCTTGAGGTCTAGCCACAACATTGTATGAAGATGTCATCATTTCTTTGACCTCACTGGCAATAATTTCACTGGAAAATTCCGGAATTGCATTTGTCTTTTTGTGATTATATCACATTAATGGCTCGAAGTTCTTTGATCAATAAGCAAAAGAGGCTCTTTCACAACCTTTTTTACTAATAGACGAATTCAGATATTCTAGCATAATTTTTCATTAATTCTATTATTGTATTTTATTTCATTCCTGTATGGGTCTTCAGACTTTACCATTTCCAAAACATGTGTATTGTATTGGCAGTGCTTCTAAATTCTATATATCAGTAAACTTTATATTTGTATGAAGTCACAAAGAAGGTATTAAACAAAACCAGTGTTGGTAATAAGTCTGGTTTGATCCATTCCCTTTTCACAGACCCTGCTGCTGACCACAGTTATGTCTCCTGATACTCAATTTACAATTCTTCTCCTGATTTGTCTTGTTATAACTAGCAGAGGCTGCTCATTCATTTCTAGAGCATGTGTTCCTGAAATCTCAACAGATTATATTTACGATATTATTTTTTGTCCAGAAAATCAATTATTAAATAGAAATAGTACAGTTTGATCTACTTTTGCTAAAACTATGATATGTTGTACTGTTTTTCATGTACCATTTTCAAAGCCTGCTGTAGAGCTTTGTGTACTGTTGGGTCAGATTTACATGTACGTGGCTGTCTGGATACCTTTTCCTACACTTAAATACACACATTTTCTCCGCTGCTCTCCTGACCTGACATGCCAGTGTTCACTCAAACCAGATGATGTCTGCACTTGCTACCAAGCTTGCAGTGCTCAACAGCAGATCTTTCAGTCTCTTGTGATATAGACAGGCAACATCAATCTCACTCAACCTGAAATAGCAAGTTGAGTTTCTCAGTTCTCTGCCTCATTCCCACTGGTCCCCAGCCTTTTGTTCTCATGGTCAGTACTGTAATCCTTGCTGAACAGTGGGACAAAGTATTAGAAACACTTTGTCTCCAGGTTAATAATATCCTTACTCTTTGTCCCAAGTTCCATTTCTGCTTACCTAAAGTGGAAACTCTTACCTAAAGTGAGCAAACTCCAAGGTTCCTTTTTATATTCCTTGCTAAGTCCAGTTCAAGTTGACATCAGTCAGTCTCCCCTTAGTAGCATTGCTTGTTCTATCAAGGATTTCCTGTAGAGCAGTCATTTTTCAGCTCCTGTAGGTTCTCTATTTATTTGCTATACTCTTTCTGAGATAGTAATTTCTCCAGTCAGATCTGAAACACCTGACTTGGTGACTGTTACCATTGCTTGTGATACTTTGCTGTATTTCTCAACATCTCTGACCTGAAGCAATGCCATGCCTTCTCCACTTTTAAGACCCTGTACTCCTCAGACTCAGCTGTCTTTCCTAGCAAGTTCTCCCAGTTTATCAAAGTTTTACCCACTGAAATACGAAATCTCAATTATAGAACACTTTGACCCAAAACCACTTATGTTGAACAGCCCCCATGTCCCCATCTAAGACCTGACTGAACTTTGTTAGTAGATAAAGTACTTGCTGTGCCTACTATGCTGAGCCAAATCCTGACACCTTTCTTCTGTCCTCTTTATTCTGGCATAAGTTTGCTGAAACCTATGTGAGTTTTATTTACATAGGAACTAAAGGACTGAGCCTATACTTTGTAGCCCTCTTTGAAATCCTTTAATATGAAAGGCACTTCACGAATACATTATTATTTTTACTTGCTTTTTATAAAGCACAAAATATTATTGGCCATTGAAAGTTTATGGAAACTTGATGCAATTACAGTTGGCATTGACCTTTTCCCAGCACAGGAGTCCCTAGGATAACACAGATGTCATGTGCAATGAAATTAATGTTGTGGGCACAGCTGTTTAGTAAAATAAAGTTAGATAAAAAGAAACAATTACCTAATCTGATACGGGATCTTTTCAAATTTTTTACTCTACCTTATGCTACAGTTTGCAACTTACTGACCCATCCAGTTCCAGACAGTTTTTTTTCCCCTTTGTAAAACAAGTTTTCACTTACATGTACTGCTGGGAAGCATTATTCCAAATGATGAAGTGTAGGAAGTAGAGCTGACAAGAACATTTTACATAGCTAGCATGTACACCCAGAGTTCTTTTCTGCAATTTACTTATAGACTTAACTTGATTGTTCTCAGGTTAATATGCACAATTTGGAAAATTGAAATAACCTTCTATAATGTTCAAACACAATCCCATAAACTGAATCAGTTGTTAAAGTAAGCTTTACCTCAAGACCCCACAATGAGGTATCTATTACCAGGAGCTCTAAGCAAATGTTCTTTTAATTAACCACATTTATCTTTAATCCCTGTTTTGACAGAAACTCTAACATAAACATACATTACAAATACAGAAAATCCAACTCAAAGTATGGTTAATTTTTATGTTTGACAGAGCCATTTGGAAAAAATAACTGTGACCTTTTTGGAGCCTGGAAAAAAAAGATCTTAATGTGATGTCATTATAACACAGTTTCAGAAATCAAGAAGAAACAGTGGCATCTGTAGCTAAAGTACAATAACAATTCTTAAACTATTCCTTAAAAGAGTCAATAAAACCCTAAAAAGACCTTTGGGCCTTATGCTGAGGCAGCTGCAAAATCATGTTAAATAATTTCTGTAAGGACAACAGTAATTACAAACCCAATTAAAGTTTACCTACATTTCATACCTAGAATGTCTGCAATAAGGACCATGAAACCAGATGGTTACAGAGAACACGTGATGGATATATTCCATCAAGCATGTCCGTTACCTTGGAAACAACAGGAATAACATTATCTTTAGTGTCTATTTCTTCACAAAACTGTTCATTTAAGTGCTTCTGCCAATCTAAGCAAAATCCATATGAATACTTGCGTATCAGCTCAAAAAAGCAGTCTGCCTCTCCCTGCCCTGCAGTGAGTGTGCTGGACATTGCTGAGTATTACAAGAATGATAGCAGAGCGTATCTTTGCAAATCTTCTCCTCAGTACATGCCATATTCAGCTGATTTTCTACAACCTCGTTTCTCTGTTCTTTTTTTTTTTTTTTTTTTTGATTGAGTGAGTGAGTGAGAGAGAGGGAGAATTAGATTTGGGTTAAATTTCTGAGTGATCAAATTCAGAGAGTTCAGTTGTTATTTGAACAAAAATGAAACCAGATGATAAATAGTTTCTCCGTTCTCAGTTTCCATATTGATAAAAGAACCAGAGGCAGAGCAGAAGACAGAGACCTTGAAAAAGATATGAGACAGTGAAGATGGTTTTCACAGGATGTCTTAATCTTGGAAGTATGCATGTGGATAGAAAACTAAATCTGAAGTTGAATGAGGGAGTGTATAACAGCAGAGATGAAAAGCAACACTGTCGCTATTTTAACTTGAGATACTATACCTTCATCCTCTCTGCTGTGGATATTTCATCTTCAAGAAGATAATGCTCCATCCTATCTCTTACCATTTCCCTCTCATTCTGTAGAAGTAATCAGGAAACATAGGCAGCACTATATGTTACAAGCCATGCCCAGTCCTCCAACGGCTTACATTCTGGTTTTTACTCATCTTAGAAATGTGTGGA
Source organism: Odontophorus gujanensis (assembly GCA_013399175.1). NCBI lineage: Eukaryota > Metazoa > Chordata > Aves > Galliformes > Odontophoridae > Odontophorus > Odontophorus gujanensis. The sequence goes on along the minus strand of VXAB01009407.1, from coordinate 70,968 downwards.
ACACATAGATTATCTGAAATTGTTATATGAGTCCAGTGAATGAGGAAAAGAGAGAGATTTCAAAAGGATCTTGACATCTGATCATAGAATCATAGAATGATTTGGGTTGGAAGGGACCTTTAAGATCATCTAGTTCTAACCCCCTACTTTAGGTGGTGACATCTCCCTCTTGACCAGGTTGCTTGAAGTCCCATCCCACTCGGCCTTGAACACCTTCCAGAAGGGGACATCTGATAAAAAGATACATGAAGTAAAAGTGAAGGCCCTAGAAAAGTTTATGGCAAAAATCCTATCAGTACCACTGTGCAGTGCTTGTTCTAACACTCCCCCTCTCATGAAGTACACTGACCAGGTCCATCCCACAGCACATATGCACAGGATGAGCCTTTCAGACATGAGATTGTCTCACCATATGTTCCCATACCAAGTTCAACAATATATTATGGCACACAGTCACTAGATCAAAAGTACAGGCCAAAATCTTAGGAAAACATTCCTAAGATGACAGGAATCAGGATCCCATCTTTGCTCCATTCAGTATTCACTTATATGAAAAAAAAAGCTTCTAATAAAAAATGGAGGAGTTGAACATGTCATACTGAGTCAGACCTGCTGCTTAAGAATTTCACACCTCAGAAGGCTGGTGTGGAATATGCATCACAGTGGCTTGTGGAGGGAAGACAAGAGAGGGCTGAGACACAGAGACACAACAATACAGGCTGGGAGTAAAACACCAGGGCTGTGGTAACGTGTTACAGATTGGTTTGCCATAAGAATATATCCAGATTTTTCTTGCCTTGTTGGCACTGGTGTATCAGAAACGTGTTTTGTATGAACAGTAGCTGGGACTACCCCCTCAAGTTCACCTGCTCACACAAGAACATGAGGTCTGTGACAGGGGCATGAGGGCCACAGAAGGCTGAAATTTCCACTGCTGGAAAGCTGCAGATATTCACATCTGAGGGATATCACATTACCTTCGTGCTTTCCACTTTCACAGTCAAAGCTCTGCATACCTGTGCCCTGACCCCTACTTTAGTCCAGTGTCTTATCGTATTCCCCCTCCATACTCCACTGAGGTCAGTGTTTTTAAACTCATTCCCTTGCCCTCTGCATGTCACAAAGAACATTTTATTGTTATGGGTCAATATTTGGGGACTCTAATCTCACAAAGAGTGAGTTTTTCCCAATGAAAGTTGCTATCAAAACAGAGCAGTAACCTTTATGGAGTGCACTTTTTGTTCCTGTCCCCAGTGCACAAATTAAAATGAAGCACATTTTCCCAGTGATGGTGACTAAATACCCTGGAGCTAGTCAGGCGTTCCCACAGTGCACACCTTTGTTTGTCTGTTCTGAAGGAAGTTGTCAGGATGCTGATTTGTCTCAGCGTTCGAGCTTCGCTTACAGGACAGCTACACCAATGTGTTTTTTCCAGGATGGAATCTTCTTTGTTCCCGATTATTCCTCTTCACCCAGGAGAGATGGAGGCAAGTTCTGTGGGTTGCAAGGGACACATCTCCCCTGAGTATCTCTGCAAAAACCATATTACCACTTCAAATGACTGGGAGTGGGGAATGCGACACAACCCCTCATTTTTCTTTCTAAAAACTATGCTCATAGGTCCCTATGCTCCTGTCACCTTACTTCTATTTCCACATTGCTGAATGAGCGTAGTTTTTCACCTGCTTCCTTATATCTAAAAATTGTCTTCATATGTCTGGGTGAGAGTAGCTCCAGAACAACCTTTATTATTACACATATACTTCCTCAACGACTGGCTTTGTTTTCTGAAACATCTGCAACCTGGGGCCCAGTTGCCCTAAGCAGGACAGGAACAACTACCAGCAACTCAGCTTAGCCACAGCTTGGCTTTACCTTCAGCAGTTTTGACTTGCCCATCACTCTTTTGTTTTTCTTTGATAGTGGGGAGAATCTCTGTCCTCGGCTATCCTTGGCATCACTCCAAGCCATGAAGATGTGTACAATAGTTTCTTTAACTCTTCCCCTCTTCTTGTCCTGCGAAAGTAGAAACCAAGTGGATTAGCTTTTCAATGTGAATATACAGTTCTCACTTTAGTATATGTTGTGCTTTCTGCTTTTATTAGAAAAACAGTTCGAAGAAACAAGCCTTCCCTTGGAACAGAAAGTTGTGCTGAAAACAACGAGTGAAAATTTTGGTCCCAATAAATATATCCTTCAGCAATTAAAGGGAAGTAAACAGAGTAGACAGAAAAGGACTGGAAACAACAGAGTGGAGCAGCTGCATGTATTGCATTAAAACATGTTTATCATCTGGTCTACTTGGAGTTGTACTTTACATTGTGAATTTATTATATTTTGGCTTAATAAACTTCAATTCTCACATTCTTTCAAAGTTATAAGTAAATCCAGATATCCTTCCCACATATTTCTTCACAATCTCATCTTGTGTTTTTTAGCCTATGGTTACTATGATTTTAATGGTAATAATTATTAATTTCAATATACGTAAACAAATTAGGTCATGTCAGATGCATTGTTCATATCTGATTACCTTTGTTGAGACAGGATGTACAGACACCTCAATAAGAAACTGAACTTCATTCTCACTGGAATATCTCGAATACCACAAAAGATAACTACAGGTAAACTGAAGAAAAGAAAAATATTGTAGAAAACTATACCAATATTGAATTTGAGAAAAAAAAAATCTGAAATTATGTTAAAAAATCCTGACATAGTAAGCAAAACAAATGGAGGGAAGGGAGGGAAGGGAGGAAGGGAGGAAGGGAGGAAGAGAGGAAGGGAGGAAGAGAGGAAGGGAGGAAGAGAGGAAGGGAGGAAGAGAGGAAGGGAGGAAGAGAGGAAGGGAGGAAGAGAGGAAGGGAGGAAGAGAGGAAGGGAGGAAGAGAGGAAGGGAGGAAGAGAGGAAGGGAGGAAGAGAGGAAGGGAGGAAGAGAGGAAGGGAGGAAGAGAGGAAGGGAGGAAGAGAGGAAGGGAGGAAGAGAGGAAGGGAGGAAGAGAGGAAGGGAGGAAGAGAGGAAGGGAGGAAGAGAGGAAGGGAGGAAGAGAGGAAGGGAGGAAGAGAGGAAGGGAGGAAGAGAGGAAGGGAGGAAGGAAGGAAGGAAGGGAAATACAGGGTGCCCACCTTCACAGTGCTTCTCAGTGACTGCTGTGAAGCTGAATTCCTGTCATTTTTATCCACGGCATCAATTTGGATGATAATTGTTTAGAAGAGAAGGTCAGTCACTAATGGGTGGCTGTGAGTGGGAAGCCTGAGCACACCCATGCTCAGCTTTGTATGGCTCTTTTTTTTTTTTCTGCTATGATAAAAACAGTTAAGTATAATATCATTTTTCTAATGGCAAAATCTTTCTCAGCAGTGTAGAAATATTTATGAAGCTCCTTGTATAATCATTACCAGAAATTATTTTTAAAGTTAGACATAAATTTTTCTACAAGACTCAGTATGTTTGAAATTACCTTGAAGTTGTTTAACGTAATTAGCTTTCAGACATCATTTCTATGTGTTAAAAATGTACTATGAAGAGGTGGAAACCTGAGAACACACTGAAGTGCAGAGTAGGCTTGAAGAATTAAATGAATGTAGTCAGAGAGGATTATGTATTACCAAAAGGAAAGGTTCCCAGATCTGAGAACCAGTTTACTGATTCTTGTCAACTGAAATGAGATCTATTTTCTTTTTTTTTTTTTTCTTTCTCTCTCTCTCTCTCTCTCTCTCTCTCTGTCTCTTTTTTTAATTCCCTAGGAGAGGAATTCTGTTTCTGAAGTATTTGCAGAGGAAGATAATCCAGGGAAACAAAATGAAGTGTGTGTCTCAAAACTGACAATATTTTATTAACAATAACACTGGATTTTTCTTTCTAAAAGGGAAAGCAAGCTGATAGAATCACTAAAATGCAGAATCACCCATGCTAAGAAATGACAAAGCCCTTTCCAAGGCCTGATCAGCCAGGTTGTTTGCTGAGGGTCAGCTTACAACTGCCACCCAAGGAACATTTTAATTACACTGTCCGGACCAACTTAAAAAGTCCCACTTTTCCCATTCATTTATTTCAGACACTGTCATATCCATTTGCTGGTCACTGAAACCTCCTGTTTCCCTTGGCCATTTCCAATGAACCCATGGGATATTAAATGCAAAAAATGTCAAAAACTTTACATTTCTGAAAAGAAAAAAGAAAATAGAAAAAAAAAAGATAAAAGAAAAAAGAAAGGAAAAAGAAAGAATAAAAGTCTTGACAGGAAAAGGTTGCCCCTTAAAGTGGAAATGACAACAAAGGGGAGAAATGCTTGGGCCTGACCAACTGCTTCACAAAGATAGCAGGAGACTGTGGAGGATGACCAGTGCCTCTGCTCTGGGCTGATCTGCTTTTTCTCCAGCTCCAGGATTCAATTGTATGCTCTTTGAGTGTCTTGAGAGTAGCTTTCATGTCTGAGAGGGACTTGGTTGATAAAAATTGCCAGTAGAGACAGAGAAAATGGTTGATGTGGGCACCTTTAGAGTAGAACTGTTATGCATGTCTCCTACTTCTGTAAAGGGTTAAGACAGTGGTGGTAACTCAAGGGGACATCATTACTAGAGTCAGGAATGTTCCCAGCTGTATGGGGCTGGCAAAGGAAGACAAACTCCAGACACACAGAGGGGCTTCCACTGTGGTTATTGCTCCGCTCCTTCTTTCCCTTTCTCCTCTAAACTATATTGACTATATTGACTATATTGGACTTGAGGATCTTAGAGGTCTTTTCCAACCTTAATGATTCTATGATATGCAGGAATTATTATCATTCACACATTTTATGTCCTGTGTTCTGAATTCACAAGAATGACTCGGATAATCTGGTATCCACCATATCTCTTTTACCCATTGAGGACCTTGCTACAGTGCTAGCAATATGCTAGATCCCCAGTGAGGACTGTGAAGTGCTTGCCCTTCCTGGCCACCCTGTCTCCCAGCCTTTTGTCCTCTGGGCCACATAACTCCACACTGCAGCACACAGTCTCACCTTGAAGAGAGATGAAGGGCGGCACAGATTTATTTTGCAGAGGTAAGAGTGCTTAGTTGGCATCTACGGGAGGAAAAGAGAAGCTTTCTGAGTGGCTCAGTTCCCCTCTAATAAAGGTTTTGGTTTCTTTGAGTACATCTGCTTAATCTGATCACATTTGAGGGAGGACCAATTGCTCAGACCGCACAGGTTAATTTTTTTCCTGTGTTTGTAGTTGGAAAGTCAAGACAGTCCTCAAGCAAGGGCTCATGAATACTCAACCAAGGTGTTCATGCTACCTTGGCACCTAATCCAGGCAGTATCTCTCTTCCCAGGGAAAAAGCACAGTATTTAGAGGTTAGGCAACTCATAAGCATCCACATCACCCTAATCTGATGACTCTCACTTTTCCTCATGGTTGGACTAGATGATTTTAGTGGTCTTTTCCAACTTTAATGAGTCTGTGATTCTATGATACCACCTGCAGCAGGACCAGGCTGCATACTCCTTCACAGCCTGCCAGGACAGTGCAGCTCAGATCAGGCAAATAAGAGGAAGCAGGTTTTCCAGAGGGGTGATCTAATTTACATGCCGCTTACACTGCGTTATATGGGAATACGTTTGACTCTTTGATTTCCCAGTCGTAATTTACTCTTGCTGACAGAAAGAGTAATCGCTGTGACCAGAATCAAACTGATTGCTTAAAATGTCGAAGTTGACTTTTTTGCTCCACTTCTACAACATATACATTCCTGAAGGCTGAGGTTTAGAGGGATAGATATGGTATTGGTGTTTACCAGAAGTATCTTTGAAATGCTTTGTAGTGCCAAAGTATACAGAAGGCTCATTTACTATGTTGGAAGAGTAAATGCAACAGGGGTGTTTCTGCAGAAGTAAAATATACGTATGTTTTTATTTCCTATTCTCTTACATAACCTTGTTATTAGTTTGAAACTCTCCAGGCATTCTGTAGGTGATAAAAAGAGGAGAAAAGTTATTTCTAGAAAGCTGAGCAGTTCTAATTTCTCCTGTTTTTAAACTAAACATGCCAGCTTAAGCAGAAAGGTGTAACCACACTCCGCTTCGGGGACAGGATAGCAGTCAGACCAGCAAATGAAAATAAAGATCCAAGCAATTTCCATAAGGAGATGCAGCCGAAGGCCACTGATTCTTTAACAGATACTGCTGCCCACACAGGACCAGAAGGTGCAGCAAGGAAGGAGGCCTATGGTGGGGAAAGAGAAAGCAGCCTGCAGAAATCAGACAAAGGCTTGCACCAAACCTTGTACAACTTCTCCATCAACATAATCACCACCTGCTGGCTTTGCTGCTCCCACATGAAGTCACATAGAGGGCTCAGAAGTGCTTGGCAATTTCATCAGGATTTGGGAGCATGAAGTCCCATGCTCTCAGCTGTTCCCTGACAGTCTGGGCTTGAGGCTGTTGCTCATATGATTTGCTCCCTCTCCTTCCCTGGGCTTCCATCTGATGACACAACTATCAATATGTGTTCTGGTATAGATCAGCATTGCATATTCCACACATATTATTTGAATTTGCTTAAATTCAGTGAAAGATGGAGCCTTTGGGGGTTAATCAAGAGCTCAAGTGAAAAAGGTTATTTTGATTAAAATTTGGTAGGTTGAGTTCAGATGAATATTGCTAGAGAAATGGAATAATAATCCCATATGTTAGAATACTTCATTTTCCCAGGTCCAACTCTTTTCTTGCTGGCCATGCCTCCTCATCCCTCCCACACCATACTTGTTGTATGGATATATCAACGCCTGCAGACAATGAGGAGGAACACTGTCCCACAGTGGTGTCTGCTTCTAGCCACTTTCCCAGAAACCGTGTCAGCTGAATAAACATTCCTCTCTGCTCAAGAAATGAGGAATGAGCTCATGGTGAGACTGATAAGAGAGGAATCTTCCTCCTCAACACCAGTGTATCTGTAGGAGGGATGGAAAACTGCTTCCATCTCTGTCCATGCTCAGCTATGGGCATGGGGCAGGAAAACCCACCAGCACACTAGGCTCATATCTTCAGTCTTGCATCTCAGAATCATAGAATCACAGAACCATACAATGGCTTGTGTTGGAAGTGGCCTTAAGTCCATTCAATTCCAAATCCTATGCCATGGGTAAGGTTGCCAATCCAATAGGTTGCCCTGTCACCTGGCCTTGATGTCTCTCGTAGAGCCTGACGAACCTATCTTATATAATGACAACCTAACTTCACCCTAGTGCCATTAACTGATAGTTACTCTGTATATGCACGTGACCCATAGACAGTTGTCACAAATGTATTGGAGGACAGGTCTTGCCATTTTGTGACACTGCAGGTTGGAAGCAGGCTGGGCATCCAAACCATGGGAAAACTTCTGCCTACACCCTGTGTAAAGCAGGGATGGTGATATCTTTCAGAGAGGCTTTGCTGCACGTAAAGTAACAAGTACATCATAGAAGGTATAAAATAGTTATTATTAAATCATTGTAATTTTTAATTGTGTACTGTGTTGGATTTGCACCCCTGAGAACCTTAGGAAGGAGTGGGACAAAATTTAGCTCAGTGCTAAGGACTTTTGAAAATTCTTCTCTGACTTCAAAAGCAACCTAAATTGTTAAATCTAATAACAATCCAGAAAAATCTGGAAAAATTCTGAAAAAATGTGATACTTAAAATGACTGTGTGAAAATCTTCAAAAGTACTCTGTGAACTACATCTAAATATCGTTAGACAGCTTTGTAAAAACGAATAGAGCATCACTTCAGAGGAATTAGTAAACAGAATTGAATTTGGCCTTTATGTAGGGAAAACTGATAAGAGGAAAAGCCATTGTGAAAAGTCATAGAAACATAGAATAGCTTAGATTGGAAGGGAACTTAAAGACCATCCAGTTCCAGCCCCCTACTGTGGGCAGGATTGCCACCCATCAGATGAGGCTGCCCAGGGCTCCATCCAACCTGGCCTTGAATGCCTCCAGTGATGGGACATCCACAGCTTCTCTGGGCAGCCTGTGCCAGTGACTGAGGAAACAGAGGCATTACCATGAGGACTAAGATTAATGGAGAAGGGCAGGGGACAGCATGGGTCAGCAGAAAGCTGCAGACGCAGGAGCCCTCTGTGCCAGGCTGCTCACACTTGTTTAGCAAATACACTTTGCACTGTCCCCAGTATAAGACTAAGCACCAGCCTGAGAGCATACATCTCAGAGTTCCCTCCTTCATGATCTCCAGCCCCTTGCAGCAGGGATCTGTGGCCGCTCGCTGGATTGCAATACTTATTTCCACTGATTCTCAACCCCCTATGAAATCTTTGTACAGTTAATATTCTGTGTCACTCTGCATTGCCCACCCTGTAAATGCTGGTGAGGGGAAAGTGTGCACAGCTTCTCTATCTGCAGAGTTGGAAGCACTAGGGCAAAATACAGCTACCTTTATTTTGAAATGGGTACTTATCGTGGGTTAAGCTGGCTCCTCACTGATCTCTGTTTGGTTTCACAGGTATGCCATGAAAGTCTGGTTTAGCTGAAGTACTGCATAAAGCTGTTTTAACAGGCTTCAGCTCTGAAGTCCCCAAGCTTCGTTTATTAATGCTCTGGAGGCTTATATTGGTGCCACTCAAGGGAACCCAGTCCATAAGAGAAAGGCACGTTAATCTTTTTATTGTTACAGAGAGAAATTAAAATGCATGGCTTATTACACTCGCCTCATAACTGCGCATGGCTACATGCGAAAATCGACGGTAAAAATGAAGTCATGCTTTTTACAATGTGACTACCAGCATAATTTCACGTGAGTAACCACTATTTGGGATATATTTAAAACAGTAAGAAATTCCAAGATGGTTGTTTCAGCATACTGTATTAATCAACCCGGGCTTAATTGTATGATGGCCCAAAAGTCAAACTTTTCCTTAAGTTTCCTGACCTTGACCTGAAGAAAATGTTATAACAAAATTTCAGATTGGGTTTCTTCAAGGCAACAGTTCCTCTTACCTAAACATACCTTTGAAATGGAGAGAAAGAGCTTGCTGATAAATGTTTCAACACCGTACTTTATTAAAACAAGTTATTCCTGTTGTTTACTGTGCGGTTAGGCCATGATGAAAAGCAGATCTTCGCCAATACATTTCTGTGCAAATTCCTTACCTTTCTGTTTACAAAAGAAAGTGAAGTACCTTTCAGTGGTATTTGTCACAGAGCACTAGCAGCCAACAATGCGCACTGTCAACCGCTTAAGGTTTCACTTCCTAATTAACTTTTCGGGCAGCAAAGGAACTGTCTGAAACCACAAAGCTCCCCCATTTACCCTCCCGTCACCCCGCCCCCATTCATCCGCGGCCCCACGGCTGCAGCCACCGCGCAACAGTCCCGCGGAGGGTCCCCACCGGCCCAGCATCAGGGGGAAACCTGAGCAGCCCGCCTGCACCGCAGCCACTTAGCTGCCTGAGAAAACTGCTTTTTCTAAACGATGCGATTCCACCACAAAACTCCCCGGTGCTGATCATTTTCCGAAGCAAAGCATTTCTCTTTTTTTATTATTTTTATTTTGCCTGTCCTCATATGGATAACTTCCCATTCTTGCTAGGCTAGTGCAGTGGGCTGTCCTGTCCCCAGGTACAAGTCGTCCTTTGTTCTAGCAAATAGCAAAAATACTGGGCATAGCTGAAATGGTTACAGAGGGTGCTGAGATCTACTTGAACGCGATAAATGGAAAAAAAAAAAAAAAAAGAACTCTGTGTAATTGTTTGTAATTACAAAACACTTTTAATTTGAACAGTCCAAAACGCAGATCAGCACAGAAGTAGGCAGGAATCCTGCCCATTTCAAATACATTCCCATATTTCTTCTAATAATTAACCTCGAGCTCATCTTTTCATTATCAGGTGTGTCTTTTAGAGCATGGTTTGTTTACCTGAAGAAAAAATTCTCCAACAATTACCAAAGTGTGAACCAGCTGGAAAATGACAAACCCAAATGTTGAGCACAAATATGATTTCTCCAAGTTTCCACAAACAAGTGCTCTCTGAACAATGTGTCCCAACTTCTGCTGTTTGCTCAGCCTTACTATGGTACGAAAACAATTTGGCACAGGGCTCAAAGGCATGGAAAACCAACCTGTTTTCATTTTTCTGCTGTAAGTTTTTTCCTTGTCGGAACAATTGTAGAATACTAATTGCTTTATAGCTCAAATATCTTGAGATGAGGCTCTTCCAAATGCAGGCTCACCAACTTATCAACACTGCACGCATGCTGGTAGCTAAATTACAAAATGACAGATTCATCAACTGAATGAGCTGCTATCAGATAATAAAAGCTGTAGACGTCTCAGAAGAAATCATAGACATCTGCAGAGCCCTGGCAATTAACTGCTTACAGGTCCTACACCTGCCTACTGATAGGATTTATTTCACAAATCATTTTAATGGCCATTTTCTCCAGCAGAAAAAAAATATATATATCTGAGAAGGTAAAAAGTTCAGCACTGCAGCACGATGTGAGAAGGCAGGATGGAGAGACAAAAATTCTACAGAGCAATGAGCACCACATGGGCTGAGCATGCTCCCCAGCTGTGAGCTGCCTGCAGGCAGGGAGCCAGCATGCTGCTCCTGGCAGAAGATGCTGCCCAGCCACTCATAACAGAGCCACTGGTTGTACAGTAGGAGAGGCAACAATACTAGTAAGCATTAATCCTACCAAACGCTTTCTGATCCCTTTACTGGTGAGCTCTAATTGGCTATGACTGTAAGGGCTGCTTCCAAGGACAGCCCAGTGGCACAGGTTATACTGCACAGCACACCTTGCAGACGAGTCACATCCAGTCCCTCGGAACAAGCAGGGGTTGCTTCAATAACCTTCTGCTAACAGAGAGCTCTGACAGTCTGCTTAATAAACAATCACACAATGACAACTTGATTCCAAATAGCATGTTTCAGTAGATTGGCATCTTTCCCAGCAGGGAATCTACAGATACAACATCATAATGATAACCAAGAAAGAGGTAGATGGCAAGTGGTGCCAAATATGAGATTGGGATACTATGCATTAAGCCCACTTTCCCCTCCAAAATAGCTGCAAACTCATGATAATCATACAATCACAGGATCCTAGAATCATGGAATTATTAAGGTTGGAAAGACCACTAACCTCACTAACATCCCTCATTGCCACAGATCCATGTTTCTTGAACACCCCCAGGGACAGTGACTCCCCCAACTCCTTGGGCAGCCTGTGCCAGTGCCTCACAACTCTTCCTGAAAAGAATTTTTCCTAATATCAACCTCAAATCACCAACTTAAGGCCATCACTTCTGAACTTATCACTATTTAGCTGGGAGAAGAGGATGACTCCCACCTTGCTGTAACTTTCTTTCAAGAAAGTTGTAGAGAGTGGCAAACATGAGCATGCAGATGGCTGTGGGTCACTCACAACCAATATACTGATGCCACTTAGTAGAAACTTCTGGGTGTGGGCACCTCCAGTGCTGGGAAGTGACCATGTTTTCCTTGTCAAGTCAACAGTCCAGGCACACTGTGAAGATTAATAACGTGACTTCTTTCTATTATAAAGCAATATTTATATAAGGAAACACAATAAATGTATTAACAGCAGGAAATCCCATTTGTGCAGGGACAAGTCCAGATGTTGCTCACTAAGTGCAAGCTCTAAACTGCAAAGTGCAGCGGGTACCGCTGAAATTGAACTAAATTAAGTTAATGGAGGCATTTCCTATTCTGTGATTTCGGAAACAACAAGGCATCTGTTAATCAGGAAAAACTAGAGAAGTGACCAGCCTACTGGGTAGTCCACCAAATAAACACTTTACACTTTCTGCTCAGGAACTTCCAGCAGATCATTTTGAAAGCAGGCATTAGAAATTTCTGTGTCTGCAAATTTGTATTTTCAAGAGCACGTGAGTTTTCTGAGAGCACAAGAAGTGAAATATGTCTCCTGCTGCGGTAAATAATCTGATGAAGTACCTGCAAGTCCAGTCTCAGCTATTGTGCTTAGTCTTCTTGGCAAATCGCTACTGTGTTGGGTTTTTTGTTTTTGCCATACTGACTCTCACGGTGGCACTGCTCACTTTTGCTCCCGGTGCCATTGCATGCAGACAACAGCCACAACATACAACCATGCTCACTATCCAGCAGCACTGTAGATACATGTAACTCCATGCTAAGATTTCACAAGAAAACAAATGGGATAAAAGAACTTGGTCTGGCAGGCCAGCATACATAGATTATTACTGATTTCTACATTGGATGCCACAGCATCCAAAAGAAGGTTATTCTACACAGGCATCCTGGCAATGGAGAGCTGCTTCATGTCCCAAAACACCTTGATTTCCTTCCTGCACCCTGCTACCACCCTTATTTTGAAGGTCTAGAGCTAAATTTGTTTGGTACAGATATCCCCTGTGAAAAATTCCAGGTGTTCAGCACAAAGATGCGAGGAGAGTGGTTTGTTACTGATAGCAGTGTCTGGATTTGGAAATTCACCTCTACTTATGCAGAAGAGCGGTGGCCCAGGAGCTTCACACTCATTCTCTCTGCTGAAGATCAGTTTACAGCTCCCTACTGCATCTCCTCAAACGCCTGTCTGGACAAAGAGTGAAAATTTACATTTTGTGGAATATTCCGCCATTGAGTTCCAGCCACAGCAAAAAATGTACATTTGCAGTTTCCAACACTTCTTCAAGGGGGGGCAATAGAAACATTTCTGTCTGTAACCAAGCAGAGCAGCTGACTGCACCAGTCCTGGGCCATCCAAGGAACCTCAAGGCTCAGTCCCCACCCAGGGTTCCAATGCAGTCACCCCCAGTGAGCATCTCAGCTACCACTGCCCCATCCCACCTATGGTGGGCTGTCACCAGCAGCATCCCAGCTGCTGTGCTCACCAGCACTATCCTGCATTCTCCCTGCTACATATTGCAGCTTTTCAGATATTAGTTTTTTAACTAATGTTCTTGCATTTCCTAGAGGGTGCTGGGAACACAGATGGAGGATGAGTATATCCAGATTCTCACGCTGGCTTTTCCCAACGTGGCCTTGGTTTTTGCAGTTGCAGGAGGAAGGGAAACTGAACCCAAATATTCTGTTACTGTTGCAAACTCCTCCAATTCTCCCACTTTCAATACTTCTAAAATTAGGGCCATGCACCACTGCCTCACTATATCCTTTTCAATCCACTCTTTATAGATATTCTATATGAAGCTGGTCTACAGTTTCCGTCATCATTAAAGGATTTCATGACAATTAGTCTATAAGCCTGAACCTTTAATCCTTCCCATTCATGCTAGCACAGAGTCTCCTGGGAGTGCCTGCATTGTATTCTCACCAATGAGACTCAAAGTATATGTCCTTCTCATGAGGTTATTCAGCATCTTCATCACCTATGGCAGCTCTCTGAAAGGATCTCCCTATAGCTCCTCCACTGAATGTTCACACTGATGCCACAGTTACGGGTAACAAATGCTTTGTTAGGTAAGGCAAAATCCCCAGTTGCAAGGAAGTCTAACAGCAAAACTCCTCCTGCCATTGGGACACATTGAGCTATCATATAGACCAAAGGCTACACATAGAAACACTATCATGCATGTCTCTGTAAAAATATTCTATCTATCTTGGCTTCATTGTTCCAACTATTTCTCGGTCCATAACAAGACCAAACAAATCCTAAATTTCCTCTTTCCTAGAGCTCCTGTTAATGAATCTAACTCTACTCCCATATTATGTTATTCCTTAACCATTAGATAGATTTGGATTCTCAGATTAAGAGAAAAAAAAAAAACAGTTGCAGAAAAAATAAAAATACCAACCATCAAATTCATTGCTTTTTTGTTTTGGTTTGGTTTTTTTCCTAAGTGTTATAATTGTCCTTAGGAAAAAATCCAGATTTATTCAGATAAGAAATTCAATGCCAAGATCCTTAATCGGTCTTCATAACAAAGTGTAATAATGTGACAAAATGTAGTTATGATGGAAGCATTTTAATGACTTGGTTTCAGATTGAATTATATTTATTTTTAATGTTTTGTTTCTAAAAGATAGAGTATAGGTGATATGTGTTTTTATAAATGTTTTTTGTTATTTTTATTTCTTATAAGGAGGTTTACTGCTGCATTAAATGCACACAGAACTCTCAGGCCTGGTCAAAAAGTTGGTGTGGCTTTGAATTACATTGGTTACACATGAAGAGTAACACCTGGAGCTTGCTGGGAGTTAGGCCCTCATTGTTGTCTATGGAGCGTGGGATAGGCTGGAGAACCCTGAATCTCAATGTCCCAAATTCTGGCTGTGTTTCTGCAAGAGTTCTCTGAATGTGGGACTGTATGGGCCAAGCAGGAGAAACGCCTGGCTGTTTCCCTCCCAGCAGGTTTACTGCTGCATTAAAAGCATACAACTCATAGGACAGGCATGTTTCAGATATGGAAGACTGTTACCTGCAAGGCTTCTTCCTCCCTTGCAGAAAGAAGGACAAGAAGGAACAAGGCAAGGGACTACAAAAGGAGGATGAATCTCATGCCTGCAGTTCCAAGATCACAGAATTATTTCACATGTAGTCACCAATTGTAAAGGTTGCATTTGTTGAGTGCCCAGTGAAGATCTTGGCACTTGACTCCTATGCATTCCCAGATACAAGTCCCTGGAAGCTGACCACGTTTATCTAGTGTCACATACCCTGCTGAACCTTGCCTACTCAGGAAGGGAAACCAAGATAAATAATCACTTCAGACCTCTGTTCCTATAGATTTCATCTGTCCATAACTACAACTGAGTTAATATCCCCTTCATACCTCAAAATACACAGTTTTAATGCAGCATGGATTAATATAAGATATACATCAATATTATGCCTATTACCACCCCTAGAAAACATAACTGCAGAAATGGACCTGCATGTTTTCTGAGCTGGGGTGGTAACAGGTTCAGTGAATCAACTGTGGGACCTGTTCTGTAATTAAGAACTTGCAGTTACCATGTGTACAGAGGAAAGTGAAAATGGGATCTTTTGAACAAGTACTTTGGATTCATATGTGGAAAAAAAGGGGGACAAATGAAGGCTAGGTGACCTTAATATTAATGTTTAATACTGGCTAATCAGTGCTTCATTTGATAATGTTTCTTGAAAAATTATATATTTTTTTAGCATCGGAAGCTACAAGTGGTCTCACTTGCTTTTCCACTAGGCCTCGTGAGATTTTTCGTTTTTGAAAACATTGTGTTACCAATATATTTCATAGATAACCCACAGAAGGTTCGTGCAACAAAGGACAAATTTCAAATCCTGATACTGAAAACTGGTGGTACTTTTTTTTTTTTTTGTCTGAAGGTGGTGTTTTGTCCCCAAAAAATATCAAAAATATGAACAAGCAAATATTTTTATGAGTTGAATTCTTAAAGAAGCTAAAGATCTTGGTAAGAATTTCTCAAAATAGCTCTTCCCTTACATAATAACAAGCAAAAAAAGTAGCCAAGTTTAGCAAAATTTACTGGGAAAAAGATTGAAAATATTTAGCATCAACCTGTAATAGCAGTTAAATACAACAGTGCATAAAAAACCTAATCATAAAATATTTCTACAAATATATCCCATGTAAAATATCATCTTGCACAATGTGTTACTGCTGAACTATAGAAGTGTCATTTTTAAGCAAGAGCATTCAGCAGACATAAATGCTAAACATGTCCAAGGATCACATCTTTAACTATGAATCCAACTTAAATATAATTTTAGCTTAAAAATTGGTTGCAAGATTTACTTGTGAAGTGCCAGAAAACTTATCCAGTGCATAGTGTTGTAAACCGCTAAGGACTGGGTGCACCTTTCATATAAAACCAGATTTATTCCCCTTGAAGTAAAACTTAGTCTTAAAAATGTCATCATGCTTGGGCCTTCCAGCATGCTTTCTCATTTATTTCTTGATTTTTATATACACATGCTCAGCGAGCAACAGAATATTCTTAGTACTATAAACTAGATGAGTATAGAAAGAGGCAGAATCTCCAATTCCCAAGGTTACCAGCTACTTTTATTTTCATTCAAAATCATTTCATGCAGACTTTTTTTCATTTCGTATTGTTAATTACTGCTTCTCCAGTCAAATTTACTCACTCTATGTTTTCATGATTATTAAACAGTGTGTGTTAGTTCAAACCGATCCCAAATAAGAAAAAAAGTTCAGTTGTGTAGCAGAGATTAAAGCTCTTTGACATGCTCACTGTTGACAGGAAGTAAAGAAAAATACATTTCTTCATCAAATCATTTTCACAAAGTCCAATATAGTTCATCAGAAATGGCCATTAGTGTTATTTCAAAGACGTTCCTGTGGTTTCTGCTAACTACTTATTACACAACCATCATCTTATAATATAAACCAATGACTTGGTGATAAAGTACACCAGTTGGAAACATAAACAGATGCATTATGGATAACTTAAGTACTGCTTTCTCTTCTACACAATTCATTCTATGTCACTTAAAAGGAAAAATCAAAGGAACTTTATGTTTAATAATATTTAGATATTCAAGATACGCATAAACTAAGCATTTACAATAATCTTTGTTGAAGAATACTGAACATTGGATTCAAAAATTAAATGAGATGGAAAATGCTTATGATCCCTTGATAAGCATAGCTAGGAATAAATTGGCATATAAAGAAGAAAGAAAAGCCAAAAACAGCAAGAGTTTGTGCTGTGCGGGGCTTTTATAATGACTTTGTGGCCCTATTTCCCAGACTGTATTTCCAGTTTTTCAAAATCAGACAGGCAAAGAAGTACATGAAAACCATCCTGAAAAATCAAATTTTCCTGCAAAAATGTTTATATGTTTTTATAACTATACTGTGGTAAATGCAAGCTCAGCCCTAAAATGCATACATAAGCATGCAACCTTGACTCAGGTCTTCACTACTGTACACTTCAAAGTGAAAAAAAAATTAAAACAAAAATTATCTCCTTTCATTTGTGTAGAAAGATGATAAAATTAACAAATGAAAGTGTATTAAACTGTTAAAATCATTTAACAGAAATTAAGTTGAAGATTTGGCATGCGGCTCTGAAAGACCCACATGAAAAGCAGAAACAGCAGAAGACGCTGATTCCACCTCACAGTGTTATGAGTAGTGCCCTCCATAGGCAAGACACTCCTTTACCCAGTGCTGCAAATCTCTAGAAAAGACAATTAGAGGTAGAAGGAGCTTCAAATGTCCCTCTAAACTTTCATGTGGTCACATATTCCCAACTAGCTAACAGCTACACTCTGAACTGTTCTCAGAAGGGAATTTCAACACAGTTGCTCATCTTTTAAAAGGAAAAAACCTAGAAAGCAGCAGAGCAATTTCCAGTTCTCTGAGCAGTGCTCTGTAGCCATCTTAGAAATTGTCCTCTTATGTGTAGCCCCAAAAACAGCAAAGGTTTTCTTCAGCGAGGTTTTCAACACTGTCTCCTGCAGCATCCTTATATCCAAGATGGACACTGCTGTCCTTCTGGGTGGACTACAACACAGATTGTTCAGCCAAAGGGTAGGGGTTACAGGTAGTATCCTACACAGCAGATAGGGACAAGAAAGGTTCCTCAGGGAACCTTTCATGCCCTGGGACATGTCCTGTTTAATATCTTTATTGAGGATATGAAGAAAGAGTGGGAATTCACACTCGTCAAGGCTATAGATGGTACCAAACTGAGAGAACCAGCTGATACCATCCAGATCAGGGATGCCATCAAGAAGGACCTAAAGTGACTGGTGGAATGGGCCAGCCAAACTTAAACAAGGACAAAGTGCTACACCTGGGAAGAAAGAACCCTGAGCTGGGGAATTACTGTGTGGGGAGCAGCTTCCTAGAAAAGGAAGAATTAATGGACAGAAAGATGGAAATGAGCTGGTTGGACATGGGCCCTTGCAGCAAGGGACACCAGCAGTGTTTCAGGCCATATTAGAATGTGTCAGTCAATTGTGGTAGCAGTTACTCCTTTCTACTAAGCACTTCTTGGACCCTCTGGAATATTGTATTCAGTTTGTGGGTTCACCCTGTATAGGAATGATCAGTCAAGTAGCCAATACAGTCCTGAAGGGGGGTTGTGGTGGGGAGGGGGTCAGCCTCTTCTCCCAGATAACTAATGACAGGACAAGAGGAAATGGTCACAAGTTGTGCTGGGAAGATTTAGATTAGATTTGAGGAAAAATTTTTTCTCTGAAAGAGTGGTCAGGCACTGGAATGGCCTGCCTAGGGAGGTGGTTGAGGCACCATCCCTAGCACTGTTCACGAAGCGTTTAGATGAGGTGCTAAGGGATTTGATTTAGTAGCTCAGTGGGTAGGGATGGTGATAAGAGGATGGTTGGACTAGATGATCTTGTAGGTCCTTTCTGACCTAATGTATCTATGAATCTATGAATCTACTGTAATAAGAATGTGTAAACCCTCAGTTGAATCAACAGTACAATAAGCAATATTTTATAGACTTCTGTGATGTCCCAAAGTTGCACAGCTAACACAAACACAAGTGAAGAAAACCCTCTGCTAATCTGATGTTGATGTATGATGCTTCTCAAAATAAGCTATGCACTTTTTGTATCAACGCGATTCCAGTACAAGACAAATTCCACATTGATATTGCATGGAACTCTGGTGGAGTTTCTGACTCTTTAAAAAGAAACAAGATTTGTATCATAGAATTCAATAATTCTTTTCTTGTGATTTAATTTTGTTATTGCATTCTTTGCATGAGACAGGTTTGAGGAATATTTTTACTTTTGAGAAAGCTGAAAATCTCATTTTTGAAGGAAAGGAGCTTTGAAAATATTTCAAATACCCCAGTGGTTAAATAGACAATAATAGCAAAACTAACATCACCAGTTAATTTCAAACATCACATCATTCTATTTCTTTCGATGTGTTCTGGTTGAATGCGCCAGAGGATAATTATCAAAGAAACCTGAGGACCCTAGTTGTACTTTCCTGTCTCTTTTTCTTCTAGTAAAATTTTCTTCTTAAATGTTTATTTTCTTATGTAAACTTTGGCTAATATCTTAAACAAAAGGAGAATGCTAAAAAGCAAAGTGTTAACTAACCATGAATTAAGCGTAAGGCAGTTTCTTGCACTACATGTTAAGACACAGCACTATGAAAGAAACTCTGACTGACATGGCGTGATGAAGCAGTAAGGAGAGCAAGAAGCTTCAAGAGAATACAGAAAATCTGGTGCCAAGCACTGACAAAACAGGAGAATGTGCAGCATATAATGCAGGTGGTAAATTTTAAAATCAAAGAAGAGAAGAAAAAAATAATTTTAAGCTCTTATGGTGACTGCTTAATGAAGAGCGACAAGTCTACGTGGTGGGGTCATGTTATATCAAGAACAAACAGTGCCCTCTGTGGTTTAACAGAAAATGTGTTGTTGGTTTCTTCTGCATTGTATTTTTAAACACAGAAGCTAAGAGCACCCAAAATTGCCCTATTTAGTATAATCACTTAGCTTGATGAAAATCTTCAGTCTTTTTACCGTGCTTACCTCAGGAATGCAGATTACAAGTAGCAAACAGAAAGTAATCCACAAAGAGCTTTAGAATCCTGTTTGAAAAATTGGTCTGTGAGCTATGTAGGTCTAAAAGCCAAGTGAGTACATTATAATCCAAAAAAGTGAACGATTTTTTTAAATGATTTATGTAAACTAGGAAAGAAAAACTCATTTTAAAACAAACTAGAGTGTGTATTGTTGATACGATCACATTTTCGAATACACTAAGTGTTCCAAATGGCCCTCAGTTCAATTTTGGGAAGTAAACAAAGCTCAGCTTTCAATGAGATTTAGGTTTTAAAACACAAGAAATTAGGTATATGTTAATTCAAACATTCATTAAATCCAGACTGCCATGAGTTATATTCCATGGGCAAAAGTGATGAGTAATGCAGATAACAGTCATGCTTAGACAATCTGTTACTGATAATATGTTAAGTAAAATACTTTGCACAAACTTTAAAATAAAGGAACTTTCCAGTTAACAAAAGGGACAAAATTAAGGCACCATTTAAAACATATTTTGTTCTATATTTGAAATCAGAGAGTACGTCCATGTTCTATACACAGACGCAGGTTTGCCTACATACACATTATTTTAATAGATGCCAGATGTGAAATGTATTTGACACCCAGTTTACTTTCGGGGATGCAAATGTTGCAGTGCAGCACAAAGCAGCCGCAGCCCACTAAGGAGCACAGCCCTCCTCAGGGTGGCTGCACCACAGCTCCAGCACTGGGGTGATACAGCTGCTTACAGAGGAGCAGTGCCCATGGGGCCATGTCCTTGGGGTGTCTGAGCAGCTCAGGAGGAGGAAGCAGCCAAGATCAGTTCCTGTCCCATGTGAGCAGATGCTTCTCCTGCAGCTGAGAGGTGGATATAATCCGTGGAATGGCGCTGAAAGGAGCATCTCAACCACACCTTCAGGAAGAGGGTATCAGGAAATTGAGGGTGTTGCTGCTCCTTTCCCACCTCCCTTGTTTCTCCCCAGCTCCAGCTGCCCTTGGTCTCTCCTATCCAAGGTTCAGAGAACAGGACAGTGGGACAACTCTGTAGGCAGATGGTGGGGTGACTGAGGTCCAAAAGAGGACCAAACCATGTGGGTGTCCTCACTGTGTGAGGCGTTACGATTTTTGCCACTGTGAACACCTAGAAAAGTCTTCCTTAATTGCAGTTTATAGTAACTCAAGTTCATACTCTTGTGAGGTCCTGATCATGTACCAAGACAGCTGTGGACAACTAGGGACACCCACAGCCCCCTGGGGATGCAGGACCTCGTTGCAATGAGCAGCCATCCATGCTCAGGGTCACAGAAACAGAGCAGGTCCCCTTTCCAAAATTTTGTTATGCAACACCTATTCTGGACGAAATATGGAAATATTCTGGAGAAACAGGGAAAACCACAGTTGCCTACAGATCAGTGTCAGTGGCTCACCATCGGGAGCATCACTGTGTTATTTTCACAGGCATCAGGAACAGACCTGCTGAAGCAGCTGTAGAAATAGTGAGACAGGTTTACTGTGCAGTAAAGCCATTACCATAGTTCATTGATGGCTGTTTGTAAAAGATGTAAAGGGTAATATAAGCACTGAGTGATATTATTAGTGTTTCAAAAGCTACTTTGGCTTTTAGGCTTGATAAATTTGCAGCATGCAAAAAGCCATCTCCCAGTACTTTGTCCTGCAGCTGGAAAGCCATTAGTGGACAGAGAGTGAAAAATGACCTCACAAGTGTCTATCAAAACACATTAATTTGGCATACTCATGTTTGTAAAGTATTGTAGTGTAAAGTATCATTAGAGTTAACTTGGTGTCTGGGATGGATATAGGAAGACAAAGAAATTAAACATTCATTTTCCCATCCTGGGTGTCACTTCTGTTATGATATCTAGGTGTAGAGTGCTTTTCTGGCTGGACCTCTCTATAAACTCCCCAGTGCAGAGCACAGCACAGATGTCTAAATAATCTCCAATGGCAGTTTCGCTTTGCTGATTGCTGTTGATGTCAGTGTACTTATGTAGGACCTCCTGCTCTATTTTCCAAGTACCTCTTCATCCACTGGCATGAAACTTTGGCACTTCAATGGTGTGGCACTTTTGAAGGTATTTCCTAGTTCCCAAGAAATGCAGCCCAACATCTACCCTGACTACAGGATAGAATGTACCAGCAGATGCACCTTTGGCCCCAAGCTGACAGATGTGACATGGGATGGGAAGCCACACGAGTCAGAAGAGAGCTCAAGTGGACTTCAGCAGGATAGATGGTGGAAAATAGGATGCACCTACCCATCCCATAGCACAAACTTAGGCAACTACTGCTTTTGGTAGAGGCAGTTCCCTCCACTAAAGTGCTTGGCTTGCCTAAGATGGCCTGTAAAGACCAGAAAAAAATATTTTTAAATGACAGATAGATTACTACTTCTGGTTTATTAGCAAGGCGTTGGTTCTGGGCAACCTGATCTAGCGTCTGATTTAGCAGTTGGTAAACCTGCCCATAGCAGGGTTAGTTGGATCTAGATGACTTTTGAGGTTCCATCCAATCCAAGCCATTCTGTAATTCTATGATCCTATGATTCTGCAGTCAAACAATTTCAGTATCACCCAGTGGGCAACAGATATTGAAAGTTTTCACAGAAAAAAAATTAATAGTAATCATTAAATAAAGTATTAGAAATAGAAGTGGACAATTGGACACTGAGTCAAAACAAAGAATATTAACAAATGTATGATTTTTAAATTATATGTTGAAAAAAAACTTTGAACTGTTGTCACAGGGTCTCGTGGGAGTTGTTGGCAAATTGCTTCTTGTCCTCACTTTCATTTGTGGCTGCATTTCTTGGCAAGACCTCATCCCCTGGGGTGCCAAAATGATTCCCAAGATGCGCTACACTGAGATTTTTTTTTCTCTGAAAGTTACAGGGGAGGAAGACAAGGCTGACTAGGAGAAAGCCAAAAGATTCTTAGATTATTTTTCCATGCTTGTGCAGTGATCAAAGGAGAAACAAAAAGAGTCACTAAACCTCTCAAGTATAGAAATGCGTAATAAACTTATTTTTAATGGCTTGGATCACATCTGAACACCCTATCGCAAAGGAAAGAAAGGAAACACCGTTAACAAATCTAGTATTTATAGGATTAGACTATATTCTGCTGAGGCCTCGGGCATCCTAGTGAAAAACCATCTCACAGTGCTAGTGGAAATGTAAAGGTCCCTTGGTTCTCTTTAAGCCTGAGGCACCCATTTTTCCCTCATTAATATCTAAATAGATGTCCACACCAGCCAATTACACCATTCTCACCTGTGTGCTCAGAGTTACCAAGGGAAACAATAGATACCTACAAGTTGACCTGCTTCATACTGACTCAAGGGAGGCAAATTATTCCTAATAAAATCCAAGTTTTGTGTGACTGGTTTTTCACCTTTAGGAGCAGTTCTTTTTTCTTGAGTGAGAAATTAGGACAGGGGGAAGGGTGACTGATTTACTGCCACCCTGGACTTTTGTGGGAGAGAAAAAGATAAGTAACATGGTATTAGTAGCCTCATTGGTTACCATCTAAGAATGAAGACTTCAGTGCCAGCATTCTGCCTCTTGATGTGAAGGAATAAGAAACAAGAGCAAGAATTAGAGGTACTCATTCCACTACAATTGCACTAAATGCAATCCAGCAGGTACTGTACTAGCACACTTCACGGAGGTTTTGTGTTTCGGAAAGCACAGGCCCATTCGAAGCTTCACAGCATACTCTGGTGGTCACCGGCACTCAGTATAACCTCATTTGACCCAACACCTTTCAGCCACTCTTTCTTCAGCTCAAAACAGATTTATTCTTCAGTCTCCTTCATTTTTTATCCCTAAATTCTTCCCCATCAGTCCTAGTCTCCCATGCAGCACTATGATCTCAAGTATTCTTCCACTAGATTTATGCCTGTATTTCACCACAGGGGATTGTTACAGTCTTTTTGATATTCACAACAAAATATCACATAAAATTTCACTGCAATAATTTGAATGAGACTACATATTCTTAAAAGAAAAACAAACTGATTTTAAAGTGGTCATTTAAGGAAAAGTACCACAAGTGTGTTATGTGGCTGAAATGATTAACAACCTTCAAACTATTTGATCCCAATTTGTACTTGAAATCTTCAGATCTTCTGCTCAGATCATGTCACATTTTGTTAGAGCCATACCATACTGGTGATCTACCTCTTAGCATTAAGTGGAGCCTCCATGCAACATAATCACCAATGTTACGTGGTAAGAGTAGCTTAGAGCTTTACTTCCCTTTAAATTCTAATGCCCCTTTTGGTTAAAATAGTTAGGTTGATCCCTCTCTCTCTGACTGTTTCACCAGAGGATATGTTTTCCAACCTCTCCCCCATTATGGTCTCCCTCTAACCACCTATGATGTACTTTGTGTGCTGAAGGATCTATCAGTTTATTTAGTAGAATACCTTGTCTGACGACGCCCTTTGGAGAGCTCCTTCTGACAAGTATCTCTTGATAAAAGAACAGATAAGAACTACTTATCTCCTAAGGAAGACTCATTTTCTGTAATTTGTGGGTTTTGTTGTTGTTGTTGTTCGTTTTGTTTTGTTTTGGTTTTTTTTCTGGAAGTGTGGTGTTGCCCTTAGCAGTGCACTACGTCAGAAGACCCATCTTCAGCATTTTACAAGCCCTGCTTTTCAACCAACTTGTAAATCTGTCCAAAAGAAAAAAACCTGCTTGGTTTCATTTTTTCCCCTAAAAAGCTAAGTTTTGTGGATTAGTTATATTAATTTCCTTCATTCTTTATTAATTGATTACTTCTGATTAATTCTTTATTATTAATCATTGACAATTCTTTTTTTTTTTCACTTTAGTGTAAGTGCACCTGGCTTTAAATTACCTAGTTCGCAATATTACTCCTTTTAGTATAGTGTAACTTTAATTTTCACTTTGTCCTTTTAAACTTTGTTCTGCTCCAAGACTTACCAAGAAATACCATTAATCATCCAAAGGGCTCTTATGAGCCTCTCAGATGCAAATAATCTAGACTGCCTGATTTTCAGTTATCTTGTTACAGTAGCTGCTGCTTAACATCCTTTGGGTAACTGCTGGGTTGAAAAGTATTTCAGTATCAGGATTGGCATGTAACATGACTAGTTCATGGAGCTTTTTCCCAAACACATAACAGAAGTATTTACTTAACACTTCTGATATTTCTCCATTATAATTGATATTTCTTCCATTTCTTCTTTCAGTGGCCAATATACTTTTTGTTCCTAAGTTTCCAAACCTCATTCTTACTGCCTTTGGTTGTTTCAGACACTGATTTATTCCTGTGATTTTTTGTTTCTATTATTAAGCTTTTGGACTTCCTATTTCTTACTTGAAATCAAACTGGTTATTACACTGCAGTATATGTGTTTTAGAGTTTTTTTCTGTCTACATATAATAATCTGGTTGTAACACACTTGTAGTCTAATCATGGCATGTATTTCTGTGATTGTTTGTTTTCTGTTTACTAAAATCAAGGTTGATATACCAAATGGTTAGAAAAGATGTTATATTTTTTTAAAATCCAGTACATCTTGAAATGTCTGCAGTATTTAAATGTTGACAGAATGACGCAGCCAGCTTGTCAACTAAACTGAAAGTTCCAGCAATTTATGACCCTTCTGTTGTTCCAACACAGAGTATCAGCACACATTATAGAAACACACTGTTATGATTTGTGATTTTGTTTGAAAACTAATTAGATGCTTCTCATGTTTTCTTTCAGAATAGCATTCAATACTGTTTTAATAATTTCTTGTTAACCACCCCAGGAACACAGGGCTGCAAGAGACTTACCCAGATTCTTTTCTGTGTGCAACCATGTCACATAATACATTGGCAGGCTTATATTGTTACTTCTGTTGCTGTAAGACATTTCCTTACAACAGTCAAATGCTTTGCATGGGTTTTCTCTATGTCCTCTCCAGGCTTCACCGTCCCTTTCTGATGATGAGCATCAGAGCTGGATGCCATACCCTCATCAACACCACTCTTCTAAGTACAAATGTATGATGGCAAGCAGCACAAAGAAACTCTTTTCTCAAAGTTTACACATATGCTAAGGATAGACACACCACCCACC
>VXAB01009407.1:21064-45201 GCA_013399175.1 Odontophorus gujanensis | reverse complement strand
TCCGTCCGTCCATCCATCCATCCATCCATCCATCCATCCATCCATCCATCCATCCATCCATCCATCCCTTATCCACTGTGCAGAAATACCAAGACCAGCTCCGAACAGCTGTGATCAACCACAAGCTGCCATCTGCTGGGACATTACTTTATCAGACACTAGCACCTGGGTGAGGGACATTACATGTTGTACAACTGTGGTACACATGCACTGGTGAAACCACCAGCTGCTGGAGCCAAGGCAACTGGATGTGTCATCATGCTCTGCTTCCTGCTTTGTTTTCTCCACTATACCATAACTCCCCCAAAACCAGTCTGAAAACATGGAAGGAGAAGAGGGGAAGGGAGAGCATGTCTAGTGATCCAGAGAGAGATAACAACCCATTTTACATAGCCTACCATTCCCTTTCCCTTTTTGACTCTTCCTAAATAGGTTGCCTTCAGGGACTTTTGCATTCCAGGCGCGTGAGTCCCATGGTCAGCATCCAATGATGGCAAGGCAGACAGATTTATTGTCAGGTTCAGGGCACTGCTCTGTGGACAATTAAATATTTTTTCTCCTCGTATCTCTTTTTGCCTTGGTTAATTTTAGCTTAATATCTTGACTGGACTGAAAATGAACACACATTTGTTCCCAGTTCTGCTGTGGTTATGAAGTGGATCTGCTGCCCTGCTCCTTACAAGGAGGGATGCCTCACACCTGGGGCCATCCCTGACTCCAGCCACTGACCCTCTGTGTCCCCATCTTCCCACACTACCTATGGTCTTGGGGCAGCATCCACAGGAAAAAACTGACTGGCATCACCCTATAACCTCGTATGTATATAAATTAAAAGGGTAGCTTGGGCCTTGCATAGAGAAGTCTGCTTTATTTCCAGTCTTCTTTTCCTCACATTTCATATAGAATGGAGTGAAAGATGTTTGGTGTTTGATCCCAATCCCAAGCTGGGATGGCTTAGTGGAATTTCCTACCTGACTTGCTTAGTTGCCTTGTTTATAGGTTCAGTCAGCTGAATGACTCCCCAGTTTTGGAAAATATGGCTAATAATGGGAAAATAGACATTTTCCACACAATGTGGGCATGACCCCAAAGGTCACATTCTACCTAGGTGACTCTTTTTCTCATTGAATTTCAAAAGCTTGCTGACATGCTTCTGAAAACTGTTCCAAGAAAAGAATTTTTAACACCAAGCACTGTCAGCAATGCTGGCAGCCAGCATTCATCCTGTCCAGCTTCATGCTGCATAGACATACCAGCACAGAGCGCTCCGTGCCATTCCTCATCTACACTTCTAGGCACAAACAAGAGGGGTTACTAAGAAATGCTCCTTCACTTAATAACAGCTTTTTAAGGGTTCCTGTCGGGAAACACAGCTACCAATACCATGAAGTCATTTTAAAGGGATAAATAGATAAATAAATAACGTGTATAGCCGAGGGATGATTTTTCACTTTGGCTACAATTTTAATCAGGATAATAACACCCAAGAGCAGCATGGCAGTGCTTTTCCTTTCATTTTGTGCCACATTCAAGTGATGTTGTTTCACAGCTTTAATAGTCCTGTCAGTATTCATCAGCAAATCAAGACAGCCTCCAGAATACTGCCATAAAAATACAGTGGATTTTTAATTAGAACGGGACAGACTTTAGCACACCAAATACATGTTAAATTGATATTTCTCACTACAAGTTCAAGATTACCCTGTTTCAGCTGTTTCCAAATGAAGCAAATCAAGCTTAATGTGGTCTCAGCTGAACAAATGTATTTTCTTAGGTTTACAGCAGCTTTTAACTTTTAATGCCGTGTCTTTTTCCCCCTCTTTTTTTAAGATGATGTTATGGTAGGAAAATGTTACACTTGCCTATGTGAGATTTACAGATGACCTTTTTACTGGACAAAAGTTCCGTGGAACATGGGACAGAATATAAATCCCACTCCCTGCTTCATCAAAAGCTGATAAATATGTGAGGAAGATTAAGAGTGTAGCTTAATGAGCCAGTATGTTTTCCATTACAGTTTTAACTATTTGCCAAAAAGTGTCCATTCCACATTCATTTTGTTTTGAAAAATAACGAATCCTTCATGAAGCTGTCTAGGTTTTCTGGATGCACAACTATTCAGGTCATGGGTGGTTTGTGGTCTTGTCAATGTGGATCAGGAGTCGCATTCATTTGTTGCTTTTACTGCAATCTTAAGTACCATGAGCTGCTGGATCATTTGTTATTAGTATCTGGGAAATATTAATCCATACTCAGGATTCACATCCAATCCCAATTTACTGTAATGAAAACCACAGGAAAAATGTGATGTTTGTTACTCCTATGTTAGTTTCCTGTTAATTATGTGGAGCACGTGTCATTTTTCCATTTAGCATGTCAGAAGGTGTGACCTCAGGAAAAAGAAACACTTTCAAAGACTAGTTTCAAATGGTGGAAGAAGGGAATCTCTTTTGGTGACAGTATACATATCCTCCTAATCTTCACAGCTACCACAACAGCTAGCTGGATGCCCTGAAATCAGATAACGTGCACATGTTCCTTGTCCTAAAAAGCAACAAGAAGGACTGGTGGGGATTATGGCCACCTACAGGAGGAAGTGTCTTTAGGCACTTTTATCACAGCAGTCTCACCTACTGGGCACAGGGCTTCATCTGTGCAGCATAATGATTAGAGTAATCAGGCATATTGCTCCTTGACCTGTCTTAACAGAGACTCACTAGAGAAATTTTGTTGGTGGATTCATCCGTATTTTCCACAACTCATGAGTGAGTTGTGTTACCCACTTAAGGAGATGCCTATTGTTGAAATATGTACTTTAGCCTAGCAAGAAGTAGGAAAAGCACAACAGTAGGAAGGAAAAAAAATGTTAGAAAGTTTAGTTGGTTGACTGTAGAATAGAAACATAGAATCATAGTAATTTGAGTTGGAAGGGACCTTTAAAGGTTCGTAGAATCATAGAATCATTAAGGTTGTAAATGACCACTGAGATCATCTAGTTTAATCGTCAAACCATCCCCACCATGCCCACAGACCATGTCCTTCAGTGCCACACCTACGTATTTCTTGAACATCTACAGGGATAAGTGACTCCACCACTTCCCTGGGCAGCCCGTTCCAATGCATCACCTTTCTTTCTGAAAAGAGATTTTTCCTAATATCCAATCTGAACCTCCCTGGGGCAAGTTAAGGCCGTTCCTTCTCATCCTTATCACTGTTTCCTGGGAGAAGAGGATGACCTCCACCTTCCTTTCAGGAAGCTGCAGAAAGTGATACGGTCTTTCCTAAGCCTCCTATTCTCCATACTGAACAATCTCAGTTCCCTCAGCTGCTCCCCATAAGACCTGTGCTTCAGACACCCCACAGCATTGTTGCTCTTCTCTGGACATGATGTCTTTCTTGTAGTGAGGAGCCCAAGGCTGAACACTGTACTCAAGGGGGGGGTGCCAAGTACAGAGGGACAATCACATCCCGGGTCCTGCTGACTATACTATTTCTGATACAAGCCAGGATGCCATTGTCCTTCTTGGTCACCTGGGCACATTGCTGGCTCATGTTCAGCCAAGTATCAACCAACATCCCCAGATCCTTTTCCTCTGCACAGTTTTCCAGACACTCTGTCCCAAGCCTACAGCATTGCCTGGTGTTGTTGTGACAAAAGAGCAGGACCCAGCACTTACTCTTGTTGAATTTTATCCCACTGACCTCAGCTCAGCAATCCAGCCTGTCCAGATCCCTCTGTAGGCCTCACTACCCCCAGACAATGACACTTCCTCCAAACTTGGTGTCCTCTGCCGACTTACTGAGGGTGCACTCGATGTTCTTACCCAGGTCATCAATAACAAAATTAAATAGGTCTGTCCCAAATACTAATCCCTGGGGAACACCACTCATGTCTGGTCCCCAGATGGATTTAAGTCCATTCACCACCACACTCTGGGCCCCACCATCCAGTAAAAAGTGTCTAAACCACAGGCTGCCATCTGGCCCAGAAGAATATTGTGTTATTCATTTGACATCTAGTCCAATTCACCTGCAATGAGCAGGGACACTTACAGCTAGATCAGGTTGCCCAGAGCCCCATCCAGGCTGACCTTGAATGTGTCCAGAGAGGGAGCATCTATACACCTCTCTGGGCAACTGGTATTCTGGTGTCCATCTGGATGCCACAAGTCTTCGACTCATTATGAGCTTGACCTGAGGGTCTTAAAAATAATGTAAGGGAGTTAAGTTCCATAGAAAGGGATTAACAGTTTCCAGTACACTGAGTAGGGAGACCATTACATTGCCCAGCAGAAAGCAGAAAACAGGTGGCAGAGTAAAGGCTTACTACTTTCACTGCCACACTGGGAGTCTAGAGCTGAAGATATCAGAGGATGTACAATCCCTGCTTACTATCCAGTGATCTTCTCACATCTCTGTGCCATGCCTTTCTAGAGAGGTCTATAGGAAAGCAGGGAATTACTTCGGGGTCATCCAAGCAAACCACATGTGCTGCTTTTTCCAGAGCTTGATCCCCCTCTTTGTGAGGGGCTCAATGGTGCCAGTCCTTCTGGCAGCAAATCACTCTGTATATATTTTTCCTTGGTCTCTCAGGAAAACTGCAGGCCTTGCAGGCTGCTTAACCAGCTTATATCACATGGGGAATGATGCACTCTGGCAGGATGATGGGACAAAATCTCCATCCAAACATATCTTACATGTCTTACTATTGGTTTTGGGCTTAGTCCTGAATGCTTTTTTTTTTCCCCCAAATAAACATATTCGTCTCAGTTAAACACTCCATCTCAGTCATTTTGCTCAGTGCTCAACCCAAAACAGTCAGAAAGTGAAATACCTTTAAGTCAATCATCAAAGCTAAATTAAATAAGCACAAACGTTCACTTAAGTTTTAAATGGCAGTGAAATTTTGAAAAGGCGTTCTGTACCTGAAATTTCATGTGTAAATTATGACTTCACTTTCAAAATTTATGTTGGCCATATTTCTGTAGTGAATCCATCAAATGCAATAGTCTGTGGGAAGCTTACTTCCGAGAAACAATTTCCTACAATGAGAAGCAGAGAATAAGTACAATGACAAATGTATCCTTTTGCGTATGACTGTTTAATAGAAACAAGTAAGCATCATGATAATGTAAAATTCAGAAGGAATGGGACAATGTCTGCATTTTATTATTTGCCAACTGTTTCAGCTCCATGCTAAGGCTCAGACCTGAAAGAAGCTGAGTGTCCCCAGTTCAGCAAACACAGAAGGGCAAAATTTACTTCAAGTCCATTAAAAGACCTATAAATCTAATGGAAAACCAAACAGATTAAAAAGCACTGGCACAAGAAAGTACACTCCATCATAAAACAAGTGGACAGAATTAATCACACATTAGTGTGATTAGAGCACAGTTGTACTGGAATCTGTTTTGGAGAAGTGAAAGTCCATTTCCTACCTCAGGTGTTTCCCCAGCCCCGTTTTGCAAGCTATTTCTTCACCAGTCCTTATTTTGTCTGTGTGTGCCTTCCCTCAGGGTGATGATAATATCGTCCTTCTGAGAAGCACCACATCACTGAGCCAGGGATTGGTGGGAAACACAACTGCATGCTGTGACAGAGTCCCCCTCTTTCCAAGATCATTTTTTTCCAGGTGGCACTTGAGATGTTGGCTTTGTACCTAGGATCAGGTAACTGCAGGAATTCATGTCCCAGTTTTCATTCCCCTAGAAAATGTTGTTAATAATTGGGATAGGCAGTCTGCTAGGGAAAGATCTGGACTTTCTTCTATTGTCCTAGTCTGGCACAGGCTCAGAGATCTTAAGAAGGGTTTGCTACTGCTTGTATACGTACTTTGTTCCAGCTGTCCCAGTCACATCACAGGCAATTCCACTGCACTCCAATCCCAATGTTTTCATCTTTCTTCTCTTCGAATCATTACAACTTACAGCACAGGAAGTGTGTCTGTTAATTATTTATTAGGGAAAACATAAAGCCACAGAAATCAAAATGAGGGACTACTTGTACATTTGCTTTTCGAGGCTATTAGATGATGGTCTTCATAGTGCTGAGCATTTCCTATGCTGATAGTATGTTCTAAGTGGATGCAAACAGTTCTTTCAATAGCTCCCAAGCCCTTAACTTTGTACAAGAGGTAATCAATGGCAAGTTTAATATTAGAAAGAAATACTAAGAAAGAAATCTGCAGGAAAAAAAAAATGCTATTAATACTTGAGGAATATTCTGCATAATCCACAGTGCTGCTTGGGAAAAGCAAAATATCAAGTCATTAACACTTTCTGCTCCTGTCCTTTTAGGACAGGAGTTAATGGCCTTAAACTATGCCACAGGAGGTTCAAGTAGGATATTAGGAAGAATTTCTTCTCAGAAGGAGTGGTAATGCATTGGAACAGGCTGCTCAGGGAGATGGTGGAGTCACCATCCCTGGAAGTGTTCAAGAACCTCAGGGATATAGCACTGAGGGATATGGATAGAAGGCATAGTGGTGATGGGTCAACGGTTGGACTAGATGATCTTAGTGGTGTTCTGCAACCTCAGTGGTTCTATGGCTTGATCATCACATCTATCCAGAGATAAAATACCTCAGCATCAGCCCATGCTGCAGCAAAGTGTGACCTAGGAAAAGCCTAAATCCTGTTGCTGGAGGAATCAACTGAGTGATGTGGCACAAGGCTTCAGGTCCCCATTTCCAGTGAGTGCCCAAAGCACTGTAACCTTAGGTAAAAGCAGACCAGTACCTTTCCTTCTAACAAATTAATGAAGATTTCCCAGTGGGATTACCTCAAGTCAAAGAGAAATTGTTAAGGAGAAACATATGAGAAACACTACTGGAAAACCATTAGTGCAAGAAAGGATTTGTTTTCAAAGTCAAAATAATTCAGCTAAAGCAGTAATATGCAGCAGAGCAGAACTCGCATAAACATTTCACAAGTGGGTGACAAGGAGCAAAGAACCAGAGAGGAATAAATAAATTACTCCTCTCTGCTAAATAAATCATGTAAATTGTAAGCTTTCTGGGGCAGATACTTCAGATAATTTCGTTTTTGTATATGTTTGCACAGTGTGTCACAAGAGAGACCCCCAGATTCTTTGAGGGGGTCTCTAGAAGCCCACAGGAATACAAATGGAAAATTGGATGAATCAGTCAATGCTGAGGTAGACCTGGCACCATTCCGAGGGGATGGCAGGGCTGTGCAGCCATGTCCACATCACTTCTCTGCAGATGTGGCCTAGCTCCCGCACCACCCTGCACTGACAAAGTTGGGACAGCTCCAGGCTGTAAGCACCCTAAAGGCTGGCCCGAGCCCCCACCTGTCTCCATACATTTGCCATCACCTGTGGAATTTTCTTCCCATGCCTCTGCCCTTAGAGAAGAAATCGGGAGTGTTTTCTAGAAGCAGTTCCCAGAGAAAAAAGACACAAGTAAACGTCCCATAGTGACTTCAAGGCACCAAGTACATGCAGCATTTCTGTTATGTTTGGGTAGATGCATCTCAGTACGGCTTCAAAGAAGTGGCAAAGAGCTCCTTGAGGCAGGGAGGAGGAAACATTCGTGTTGGAAACCCTAGATTGATTATTTTGTACATAGGCTCCCCCAAAAAATTACACTGGGTAATCCATGTGTGCTTAACCTTTGGGCTCTCAACTAATTAATTAAAGTTGCACATAGTACACTCAGTGTTAGTGAGGTAATATTTCATCATGTTTAAAGTAGTGAAGGTTTTGGCACAGTGCAGTCTTTTCTTAGTCCAGATTGGAATAACAGGGGTTATATAAATGCAAATTACACAATTTGACAGCTGTGTAACATCAGCATGTTATGACTTAAAGAGCTAAATCCCAAGACCCTCACTGACTGGTGAAATCAGACTCCCATTGAACTCTGCCTGTATAGAGCCTGCAGAAGACAACCCAGGTTGGACCTTCTAACTCTACTGAGCAGCCCATCTCATCCCTCTGCTCCATTCGCACATAGGCTTCTAGTGCATGCTCCTCTTCCCCCTACACACTGCTGGCTATTGTGGATTTTCTTCCTTCTCCCACCTACTGTATTTTCTTCCTTCACTTTCTCTGGCTTTATCTTATTGTCTTTTCTCTATCCTTTCCATCTTTCTGTCTTTCTTTTGGATCTTCCTTCATTTACTTCTGAGTGCTTCCTCTCACTCTTCAGAAAACTTTCATTGTACTTTGTGGCTTTTTGAGCAACTCTTACGTCTTCTCCTGTTCCTATGGCCATTTTCCTTCCATTCCAGCCCTCTTCCATCTCAGTAAGGATTTGTCCATCAATTTGTCTTCAGTTTATGACCAATAATTGCACAAAGTAGGAATCACATTGGTTTGGTCTGGATCAACCCAAACTTGACCATCCACAGGTGACACCCCACCACCACCTCTCTACAACTGCCTGAAAGAAGACTGTAGTGGGGTGGGAGTCAGCATCTTTTCCTAGGTAACAGCAATAGGACAAGAGGTAATGGCCTTAAGTTGTGTCAGAGGAGGTTCCAGTTGGATATTAAGAAAAATTTCTTCTCAGAAGAAGTGCTAAAGCATTGGAACAAGCTGCCCAGGGAGGTGGTGGAGTCCCCATCCCTGGAGTTGTTCAAGAAACATGCAGACATGGCACGGAGTGACATGGTCTAGAACACTCACAGGTATGGGTTGATGGTTGGACTAGATGAACTTATTGGTCTTTCCAACTTCAGTGATTCTATGATTCACCTTTTCTCCTTGCCATGGGGTATCTCTTGTCCCACTGACCTCCATATCCCACAGACATTGCAGCAAATGCCCAGGCTGGCTCCTCAGCTGATGTGCAGCACAGTCAGCCCATCACCATCATTTCTGTTGTTGCTGGCTTCAACCAATTCTCAGGATAATTAATACTTAGATCTGGCAGATATGAGGACTTGTCAAGTTTTTGTCTCAGCAAAAAGGCACCTGTAGTGTTAGCTTATTTACCCTCTTGTCTGGTCTGCTCCTTCTGCTGTGTCCAGAGACTAACCTGGGCACACAGGACTGGCATTTGTCTTTCCCCCAGGACATACCTAATATAATCCTTTCTAAATCCCCTAAAAACACCATTTTTTTAACAAATTTTAATGAAAATGAATGAAACTTTTATACTGAACAAACATGAAATTTAAGCATGACCTAGTCTCTTTTTTTCATCAGGCACTAGCAGATTCTTTCTAAACTTGTATAATTCATAGCCCCCTACTCTGAGATTTAGATATATAAATCCACAGGGATAAAGACTTGAAGCAGTGTGTAATTTTCAAGCGCATTATAGCAGTGATCTGAAATCATAGGACCTCAGTGTTTCTTTCATTGAGCCAAAGCACTGTGTAAGAGGCACCACAGAGTAGGAGAAGCTCAAGGAAATACAAGCTCTTGGTTTTGCAGACAGTGTCTACACCATAAAAACAACCTGATCATTGTAGTTTTGTTTCACACAAAGGGCAGGCACATGGTTATCTGGAGAGATGGGCCATATCCACACTGCTCTCCTGAGGCCCCTCTGGGGACCAGCCCATTTCTGGCTCCTGTCTATGTACAAATTATTGGCCTTATTGTCTTCCTGTTCTTGATGCACATCAAGATGACAGTTTAGACACAAAGGGATTTGCAACACTTTTCTCTGTCTCATCCCTGTAGGGAACTCTCTCAGCTACATTCTCCTCACCAAGGAAGGTCCCAAGCCAGCAGTGCAGAAAGGGAGTAAGCAGGTCGTGGGGGATGCCCATGGGGACAGCTCACACTGTGCCTTTCTTCCTGGTTCATGACAAAATTTTGTTCCACACTCTGCTCATCAGTTCACAGTAAGCAGAGGAAGATGCATGGAGTGTCAGAGGCAGGGACAGATCTTCATATGAAACACACAGTAAGTGGGAACACTCAGAACATGGAAGGAATCAAGGATGGTGAATTTCTGCCAAATACTATGGAGCATCTGATTTTATCACTGAAAACATCTCTGAGGATGTTTTCCAAAATAAATAAATATTCTTTTTTCCTAGAGTTCCCAAAGGAAGAACACCTTGCAGACCCTGGTGTCAGTGCAGTTTGTAACACAAGATCCAGAAGTAATTTATAAAAACTGATATCTCCTGCCTTCATAGCAGACAGTGATTATCCCCATTTGCAGGTGAGGAGCAAATGGGTTGCTAAGGTCACACAGAGCTAGAACTTAACACTGCTTTTTTGATTGCCAGGACTATGACTTAAAACATAATCCTTCCTTTTTCTCTACCAGCATCTCATTCAAGACTCAGCACAGTGGTTATCATAATTTTACACTAATTTCGACTAATTTTCTGCATCACTGCTCTGCATTTAATTACTTCAAAATGCAACTCTGAATCATTTACTATACTGTAACTGTTTTTTTGTGCTAAATAGAAGTTTCGAGTGGTCTGGCAAAGCTCAACACTAAATAAGTAGACCTTGAGGGAAAAATCTGAGGGAGATAGGGAGATATTTCTTTTCCTCCATAAAGCTGTGGCTAACCTTATCCATGCTTCCGAAGTCTGTTGGAAAGCTCCATAGAGAGGAACTGAGAAACTAACTGCAAAATTCAACCTAATTAATGCAGCCTGCTTTCCAGCTTACATAACATTTGAAAGGAGATCTTCGAATTTTTTAATGTGCTGATTATTTATGCTTACGTAACCACACGCACACAAACAAAATAAAAATAAATTAATAAATAAAAAACCTACAACACACTGACTAGAAAGGAAAAGAAAAGGAATAAATAGAAAAGAAAGGTATATCTAGTGATGCCATTTCCTAAAATGCTTATTATAAAACAAGGAGAACTGATGAACTTGAGATCTCAACAGAAATTCATTAACAAGGTAATAGCAGAGGGCAGAATAACACAACCAAGATGCAGACTTGTTCTGCTCTTTGAAGGAGATACAGATACATATTTTTTTTTATTTTCTTAACAGGAAATTCTACATTCTTTCTGTGGATTTTATTTTAAATAGAAATAAAGTGAAAAAGTGATACAGAAAACATTGAAATGTTTGATAAATAATTATTTTCCAAAGTGGAGAAAAACAACCTGCAAAAGTCGTATTTTACAGTGGTTATATTGGATGTATACTTATATGAAAAACCAACTGCTAGCAGCATTTTTTAATCTTAGGACAGAATTTCTGGCAATTTACGCATCAAAAGGAACTGGCTGGAACATCTGAAGACACTCAGACATTAAATCGATAGGTAAACTTTACTCAGTGAAAATATTACCCCAACTTGGCAGTGGGTGCCTAGGTACCACTGGGCTTGGGATGGCTTGTCTCAGGATGGGTCCTTTCCAGAAGGAGACCATCAGTACTCCAAAGAGCATCAAGGATGGACTGGATGCCCTGGGGCATCCACAAGGATTCTCATCTCACTGACATGTGACATATGTTAGGAAGCAATGATCCACCTTCTAGATGCACTAGGTTAAAGAGCAAAGGCTAAATGAAGAAACCACCCAAAGGCAATCCTCTCACAGGAGGCAAAGTGCCTTAGAAACAAGGGCATGGGATGTGTCCCAGCAAACACACGAACTTACAAATTGGTTGCATGCCACAGTAGGCACATGTGCTCTGGCAAACCTAAGAAATAGAGGTACGGTCACATTTTTCTAAGGTATTTTGAGTCCTGCATTTCCCAGGGTTATTTATTCAACAGTCCTGCCAGATTGCACCAAAAGCTACAGCCTACTTTTTGTTGTTGTTTAATCAGTTCCACCAAAATCCTACACCCTCCCTAGACATTGCTTATATGGTACATAGGGGGAATTTTTAAATCACATATACTGTAAACAGAATATAATTTAATGCAGAATATACTTTAATTACTTCCTGAAGTCTGTGTTTTTGGTAGAACATATCTCTAGTGGCATGCAAATCTCAACTTTATTATTATAACCTGAGGTGCGATTAAATATGATTTGTAAATTAATTCATTTTTGAAAATATGAAGTCATACAAAATTGCCTGCTATTAGTTCAAGTTTTTATCTGGCACAATAAATAAATTCCTGCTCTCCTCAGTGACGAACAGGGAGAAAAGTTGAGTACTGCGGGAAGCAGTTTGTGAGCAAAAAATGTACAGTGCTTCTTACTAGCTGTACCTCCTTGAATTTTAATTAATTCTCAGAGAAAAGAGCAAACAAAACTCCAGGTAAAGCACTCCTGAATTTGCATATTTTTGAATTTTTAAAAAACCTTGCTTTTCTATGTAGTGTTTTGAAAAAATTCAAATACCCATTAAACAAGTAAACCCTGTCATTCTCAAGGACCAAGATTTGGAAGTCAACATCAAACTCACAACTCAAAATCAGGACTTCCAGGCAAGAATCAGAGTGCCAAAACTCATTTTTCTTTAGGTTAGAGCAGTCAGCAGAGGGGCTGCAACCTGCAGGGTCCTGTTCTTCTGGAGGGGTCAGCAGTCCAGAGGATGGAGTTCTTAGAGGTATTGTGGAAGACTCTTTGGCTAGAGATTAAACACAAGACTTTGGAGACAATAAAGGTGAAATAATAATTCAGGAGGAACAAGAGGGAAGGTCATCCCTTGCTGTAACAGACATAGCTCTAAACCCAGCCAGAGCAGCATAAGGACCTGACTGACACCCAGTCTACATTATGGATTGAATTAATCCTGCCCTACTGCTTTCCTCATTCCAAATACTATCCATGATGTGCTGAGAAAGCTTCAGTGTGCCTTCTTTACCAGTCTTGCTTTTTGTGCAGATGTAAGCACTTAATCACGTTTTGTGTTGGAGCTCACCGAAAAACACAACTGCAAAACATGTAGGGAGAAACTCCAATTCATCTGATCTCACAGTGCTACAAACTACAGCATTTCTGTGTCAGGGTAATTCAAGTAACATTGAACAACCACAAGAAAATGATATGGATACATTCATAGATAATAAAGAAGAAAAAAGATGGCTTTCTTCTTAATTTTAGCACCTTAAAAAAAGATGTGTGACTGCTCCACTGTAAAATTATACATACGTGGTGGTTTCTGCAAGGTTTTATTTCCTTTTTCCATTAGATCTAGGAGAATCACAGCAACTTTCCCCCAATGAACACAACTGACTGGATGATTTCACTTCTTCCTTCTTTGGATTGGATTAGCTATTGCCATCTGCTTAGTGTCCTAAGTACTTTCGAGGAAAAACTCTTCTCACTCCCATCATTATGCAATGGATGTGCAGTTTCTTGCCATCTTTGAATGCAGTCACTGAAAAGAGAGATCTAAAATTAGGGGGAAATGGCTCTGTATCATCATTATTTGCTGCCTGCACTGTCTCCTTTTAAACCTGTCCTGCAGCAGGCTAACTGTCCTGCAAACTTTTTTCCTTTCTACTCCTATTTCTGAAGACAAGAAATACAGCACAGACCATATAATGCCATTGGACCCTTTTTGTACTGAGGTCTGCAATGATTTGATTTAAATACATTCTCCAAAAGGTCTTGGTATTAAGCTTTTAGGGGATGTAGAGCTTAGTGTTTTGCTTGGTAGCTCAATATTTTTCTAGGATTGCTTAAATATTTGTCTGATTTCTCTGCTGTTTTGGTCTGGTGTTAACTTGCATCTAGTACTTTGCTCTGTCTTTCTCCAAGAGGTTAGATTATATTAACTCTAACTCTTTTATATTTTTAACAAGTGAAAGATCTTAGACACTTATCAAATAGTTGTGCAAACATTTTTTTTTTCTGATAAGCTATACAGTTTCTTACATTTTCAGGTTTCAAATCATCTCTACATCCTCTTATATATTCCAGTACAGAACTGCAATGTTCGGTCTTATAAATAGTGTATCGAGAGGGAAAATCATCTCCCTTGTATTGACTTTGTATAGATCAACTTCTTTTTTCACAGTATCATACTGTAAGTTAATTCTCTGTTGTAAGTCTAGCATGACTACTAAATCCTTACAGATTTTTAAGCAGTAGACAAACTAATGTTGTTATTTTACATTGAAATAGCATATAGCATTCTGCTTGTATATATCTTACAGTGAAGATAAGGCACCGGGATATGTAAGTCTGTTCCAGTATACGTAAAATCTCATTACACCCCTATTTGTAATTCTTGAGCACTTGCCAAGAGCATACTAAGCAATGAGATTGCTGTCTGTTTTGGGTGTTTCATTCACTCCACCTGCTTCCCAGTGTTGGAGAGCTGACTGTGCACTATTGGATTTTCCTTTTGCTGGGTTTCTCATTCAGATATATTTTTCATAAATGCTTCATCTGTTCTACGTGTACTTAGGGAGAACAAAGATGGGCAGCATGCCTCCTGCATATGGTGTGGAAAGCGCTGAAGCTTGAGATGCTCGTTATTCTCATAGGAGTCCACTCCACAGCCTCCAGCTGGCTGCCAAGAAACTCCTGGCTGCACTACAAGGCTAGAGCCTGTCTGTGGAGCTGTCTGAAGACTACTGCTAGCTGGATGTTAGCTGGATGCTAGCATCTGCTTGAGAATATTGAGCAACACCATGCAACATTTGGGGTGAAAATGTCAACTCACATTCATAGACACTTCAATAGGGGTGTGAAAAGTTAAGTACTCCAACTCAGTGTGGGAAAAAGATTAATATTTTGCTGATTCCCATACAAAATATCTTTAATGATCACTTGAGGTTCAGTGTTTTAGTTCTATATCATGTGTAAAACAAGATCTCTTTACAAAAAGTAGACGAAACGTTCTGTGCTAAATCACAAGAATCCCAACTGCTGAATCAAAAGTATTGCTCAGAACCACCTGTTTACTCAAAATACTGTGTAACTGAATATAGAACCTGGGAAAATAATTACAGATAGGAAAAAAAAAAAAAAAAAACCTTGGAATTTTTTTTTAAATAAAACACAGATGAACTAAAGTTTCTTCTCATTGCTCTCTGGTTTCCAAGGAAAATCTAAGTATTTTCTGCTACGAGAGACATTGCTACTCCATAAATCCACAGGTAGAGCTTTTTTAGCTGATGCCTGTAAATGACACCCCCAGTATCATCTGTCCTTCCTTCTCCAGCAATCTCCCTTTTTGTTGAATATTCCAGTCTCTGGAAGTCTCAATGGACTAGTATAAAGTACCCAATTTTTAAAAGCCCCAAGACCCCTCTAAATAAAACACTTTCCCTAGCTGAAGAGTAACACCAGAAACTTTTATTTTACCCCAGGTCTCGTTCCATATGACACCTATAAACAATAAATCAAAGCACCAGCATCACCTTTTTAACCTCCACCAGTACTCATTTTTGACTAATTAAAAAGGTTCTTTTCAACTTCCTTGGATAAATATGAAATAGCTGCCCAAGAATATGATGGGCTGGCATAGGCTGCATTTGGTATCAGTGTAAAATGAAGTTCATAAGGTTAATCAAGTTACTAGCATTTTAGAAGTTGGGAAACTTTCTGTCCCAGATGGCTTAACAGGTGACTCCTATAAATTACACAGTACATTTCAACGGCATCCGTTAGCCTTGTTAGAATAAGGAGTAAGTCAGCATTTCCATTATAAACCCCTATTTCCAGAGTTTATTAGATAGCCGTAAAAACATTCTCCAACCTGAATTTGGCACATTAGGCTTTCACCTTATGAACAAACTTTCTATGTTACAGAAAGCAAGATAATCATCTGCAAGTCACATTTCACATTAGATCAAAATTTTTAAAGCTAATTAAAAACAAAACCTCTGAAATTTTTAGAACTCTTCTTACCACTCCTGCGTTGCTACTAAGGATATTAAGTTTAACAAGGTTTTGTTCCATTATGACCTATAATTTCTTGCTAACTGATCCTGAAGGCAGGTTATTGAATTTGCAACATGATAATTCCTTTCACAACAATGCACCAGAACATAATAAAGGGAATCTTACACCAACTTCTGACAGAATGGTATCTTGAGATTTTGTGGGGGAAAAAAACACAGTATGAATGAAAATATAGTCTTTGAAGAACATGTTTAGTTTACCCAAGGCTGCACAAACTTCTAGAAAAAGATCTCACATTCAGATGCTGGCAAAATTTAAGCAACCATTTGATGCCCAGCAAATATATGGAATTCAGTATTAGAAAAAAACAAGGGAGGAATGACTTCACATACAATAAGGATATTACTTAGCATACACAAGCCCAGAAACAACAGAAAAGTATAGATGAAATAGTTATAGGTAAACAATAACTGAACACTTAACATGGAAATGAAAGGGAAGTTCCAAACACTACCACATTTCATATATTTCTAATTCTAATCTACACATATTGCTGCACATCATCCTTAGCCCCAGGCAGCCCAGAAGTAGCTCCTCCAGCATAGAAATGGGATTTTGAATGACACATAGTGCTTGTTTCAATATGTAAAATATTAAAACAACTTCAATAAGTACCCCTTTCTGAAACTTGAAGAAGACATAATCCTTCAGTGTAAATTCTGTGCAACGTGAAGGATGCCTGCCTGATGTTTCTTTGCTTATCACAAGCTCAGTGTCTGTAGGTCACCAGACCAGAAGTTTGTACCTTCACACTTCAGACTCTGCTGCCTGCCTGCGTCACAAAATACCATGATGGTAGAGGGGTGGAAGGGGTAAATAAAGGCCCTCAGGGACACATCTCCTACAACAGTTAACTCGGTGACACAGGGAGACAGTAAACTCCCTTAATTAGATCTTACTTCAGAGGTCCTCTTTCTTGCCTTGCTCTGAGATAAGAGGCGTGCATTGCCCTGTGCATGCCAAGAGAAACCCTGCCTGCATCTTCCCATGGTACACCTTGTACCATGCTACGTGACCAAAAACCTGAGCTTACTGTTTGGGCTCAGTCCTTCAGACACATTCTCTGAACAAATAACGCATTCTCAGTTTCTGAAGGATAGTTCACAGGCAATCAGGATGGCTCAGGTCTGTGTTGGCAATATGAGGGCTTTCCGTGCTGTCACTCAAGATATGTGGATGCCCCTGCCTTGGAAGCATTCAAGGCCAGGCTGGATGGGGCTGTGAGAAATCTGGTCTAGAGGAAGGTGTCCCTGCCTATAGCAGGGAGTTGGAACTAGATGATCTTAAAGGTCCCTTCTAACACAAACCATTCTATGATTCTATCCTACAATATCCTATATCTTGCTCTCATCCAACTGCAACAACCAGTTGAAGCCTCGCTGGCCTCTGGGGGCCCTTTGATTTGTACTTTGGGTTCATCTCACTCTCACACAGGGAGATATGGAGATTCAGAACCTGACAACCACTTTTCATTGCCATAATTGCTTACAGGAATTAAATGCAGTACAGTTGCTGTTTTAGCTGATCATGCAGTAAGACCCCACTAGTCCAGTTATTAAGATTCATTAAATATAATGTAAGATGAAACACAACTGAATTACAAAATAATAAACCAGAAGTATGGATAAGAAGTGTCATATCTGTAGTTTTCCTGGTTGGAAGTCCATGCATAAAACATGAGAAACTCTTTTAATACACTCATTGCTTCATCAGCTCATACACTGTTCATGCTCAATCATCATTTTGGGGGGACTTTTTCTTCCAAATTGCATCATCATTAACATATAATTTACTGTATTTAATTGTTTTTGGAAGAACATTAAGTGAAACTTGTTTCTGTTTATATTTTGGCTTTTTATCTGAGAAATGCTACTTCAGTGATACCTTCTTGTCTTCACTACTGCCTTTTTTTTTACAGTCTAACACCTACTAGTGTGCAGCATCCCATGTGGAGACTGAATTTATATCTCTCCATAGTAATATGGAAAAAAGGGAATGTGGTACATGACTATCTACAGACTGTGGACACATCCTCAAAATGGTTTTATTCAGATGTATTCCAGTATAGTAAAATCACTAACCTCTTAAAAGTGGTCTGGGAATCGCAAATCCAGGTCAAGTTTAACCAAGGAACTGTTACAAGTTCTTGATGGTTCAGAAAACTTCCCTCTGTCAAAAAGATCCACAGACACAGGAAACTTTCCCATGTGATTTCCAAGCTTCTCTTTGTCTTTGCCTTCTTCACATTAATA
The DNA here is from genome assembly GCA_013399175.1 of Odontophorus gujanensis. Classification (NCBI taxonomy): domain Eukaryota; kingdom Metazoa; phylum Chordata; class Aves; order Galliformes; family Odontophoridae; genus Odontophorus; species Odontophorus gujanensis. The sequence continues at coordinate 27,165 of VXAB01009407.1, read as the reverse complement.
CAGAAATAGGGGATGGTTGTAAACTTTCAGAGTGAGAAGATTCTTGGCAGTCTCAATGGACAGAAAAACGTTTGCTTAATATATTTTACATTTTGAGGGCTATATTCCTATATTCCTCTTGAGATTACTCCTTTGATTTGGTTTTATCTAGGAGATATGAGAAGGGTAATTAAGAGGATATACTTGTCTGCGGAAACTCCCTAAACCCTCACTACTGAATCTACACTTGTCACCTTTTGATCCACACTGTTTTTCACTGTAAATTTTATTGACACTATCTAGGTGACGATAAGTCCTCTAGCTTTACTAATTTCCTGTGGAAGGCAACATACTGGGTTGAACAGATTACATGACTGACACAGCCTGGATTCTGTGCTCTGCAATTTTTTCATGCAGATTTTTCTAATAGCTAATGTAGGATTACATCCTTTGGTTGTTGCATTAATTACAACCCACTCTTTCCAGCTACCAAATACTTTACCATAGTTTCCAGAGGAGTTAGAGCAGCCTTACAACTGGACTTTCATGTTAAACCGTTTTCATTCTTTTGCTATAAACTTGGAAAAAATAAAGGTCCCTCTTACAATTATGCACTGTAAGCACAGCGTAAACAGGATTGAGTCCATTCAGAGGTCATCTCCTTGTTCCTGCAATGGGTCAGTATTCTCCAACAGCTGCAGGGAAAAGATGGTGAATTTATCAAAGATATGACGTGGTTTTACACCCTAAGATAGTTGGGTTTTCTTCGAAAGAAAGCTTTGCCCCAGGTGATTTTAGATCATCAAGATACTTAGCTCATTTCAGCAGGTGTTTGGGAAAGAGTGCAGAGCATAAGGATTTCTGAAATTGATCATGTTTCCTTGTTTTGCTGGATTTTAACTGTGGCATGTTATCTGGTTAAAAAGAACACAACCTTTGGTCTCAAAACCTCCATAAATTAATAATACAATGGCAAAATAGAAGGATCTTTAAAGAACTGCTATACCAACAGCCAAGTTGCTGTTATACAACACAGCACATCTAGAGGAAAATCTAAGACCAAATAATCTCTCTTGTTTCTGAAATGTTTTCCAGACAAGTAACACATCTTAAATTAATAAATTTCAAAATAAGTTCATTTAAGGTAGGAATTTGCCAGTTTGTGGAGATCACACTGAAATGTGATACATTATACATTAAAAAACTCCACCAGTTGCAGCAAGTACTGATGAAAAAAAAAAAAAAAAAAAAGGATGCGTGTAGGGTGTAGGTGAATTTTTTGCCATTTTATGGAACCTTAAATTTGTAGGAGCTTGTTGTGTTCCATTCTCGATAGCAGTGCCTTATTGCACATGGTTGTTTGTTCAGGGTTTCCATCCAGAATTGAAGAAATGCCTGTTTATCAGCTAGAAACTCCTTTTTTTTTGTGAGGTCAGACAGTGAGAGAAGAGGAATCAAATAGATGTCTCTTTTTTTCTAAAACAACAAGTGTAGATTCTTAATGAAAACTGTGGATGACTCACAAGTGATGGGCCACACCAGTCTGGAGACACTGTGAAATAACATGGATGGTTTTGTTCTTGAGGCCTTGAATCCATAGAGAGGTATCCTTTATCTGGTTTGGCAGAACAAACTTCTTAAAAAACATTAAACTTTGAAAGAAATCGAGATTTTAATAACTAACAGCAGTGATCACCCTTAGGTTTCCAGTACCATCTGAACACGTATGGATAAATTCACACATGCATGTGAGTGAGTGCATGCAACTTGTGCGACTGTGAGCAAAATACTTGTAGTATGAAATTAACAGAAAACATCCAGCTCTTGTCACAAAAACAGACAAATCTGAATAAAAGCAGTTAGAAGACAACTGAACCAAAGTAATTAAACTAATATCTTGCAAATATTTCCCTTATAATTCACTTGTTTACAGTGATTCCTAGCCTAGTTTTCAACAGCTCTGCTTATCCTGCTTGTTCTGTCCATCAGTTTACCCTAATTGTATTTGGCAGACAGTAGACATCTTAGAGGACATAGACATTTATTTGTTGAAAATCAGAAATGTCTGATGGAAAATGCAAAGAGAACTCAGCTGTTGTTCAATCTGTTTGGCAGCAGCTGGTCAGTCCACAGACGAGTGCTCTTTAGAGAATGACTATGTATGTGCGTCTGCGTTAGATATTGCACACAGTGTCCAACAGCAAAAACATGAAGGAGCTGAGAGTGCTGTGAAAGGGAATAAAACCAGAGGGAGAACTGACTGTGCTGTGGCATGGAAGGCTGGTAGTGTTGGTAACATCCAGGAAAAAAGGTTACTGCATTGAGCTAAGGATGTGAGACATGGGACAGCAAACATGGAGGAAATCACTGTTCGGGGAGCTTCTATTTCAGCAGAAAAAACCCAAGTTCCTCTCCCCAGTGCTCACAACCCTTCTCTCTCAGCATGGAAAGAGTAGCTTCCACACCTGCTTCCCCAGGAAAACATTCTATTTGATAGCTGCCAGAAGTCTCGGATGCTGCTTGCACCAGGAGAGAGAGCACTTGGCAGCCCTTGCTCAGCTCAGATATCTCAGACTGAGATATGTCTGGGTTACACCAGCTCCTGGGACTCAATCCGCAAAGTCACTCCCACACTTGATCTTCTTCCACAGCAGTGGAGTGCATCGTCTCCAAGCCACTGGCCTGGCCCCTCCAAAATATCCCTTCATTTAATTGGTCTTGGCTAAGGATTGAGTGCAAATAAATTCATTGATATTGAAACTTAAGGCACAGCATCTTTAATGTGTTGAACCTTAATATGACTGAACTTAAATTCTCAGGGTACAATGTAAAGCTACTCAGCATGCATAAATCCAGCACTTGTAATGAAAACAATGTAGTAAAAAAGACATTTAACCGCATACAGGATAGCTGAAATTAATTCATGCTGTCTGTCCAACTACCTGCCAGAGAGGTTGTAATTCAGCTGACAGAGTTCTCAACAGATGTTGTCTGACTGTCAAAAAAATAAAATGTCTGGGTTCATTTCCAATATAGAAATGGAATGGAAATAAATATGAAATATTTTGCCATCTGTTACACTGCTGAGTCACTAGAGAATATCATCCCCAAATGTGCATACTTGCAGATTAATTGGTCTATAGCTGTCTGGCAGCTAGAATAAAAAATAAATAAATACTCCACATCAGCAATTCAACCACATTACAGGAGATACATGGAGACTGTTCGAAGGGGGAACAGTGAGCCAAAGCATCAGGAGAGGGCTACAAGAAACCTTCGAAGACATTGCACCATCTTAACCCACATTAATTAATAAACAGATTTTTATAATGAGTCTCCCAAGAGCCTGTGGATATCGTGCCTTCCACCAAGCCATTTGCTGCAGTGCTTGGAGGGAGTTCCATGTGCTTCATGATAGGATGGGTTTGGAAGCAGAGAAGGGAGGAGAGATTTCTTTTCAAAGAGAAAGAGGAACTCCTTGGGGTGAGCCTTTGGGTTTATGTGCTATTTGAATACAAGCCCATAGTGGGACTCACATGAGGTTCCATGCAGTATGATATCTCTAGCAGCTTAGTTTTATACATCTGCAAAGGCACCCAGAGGGGCACTGAGTAAATGCATCATCCCATGGTTCACTAATGGATTTATTTACCAACATCACTAAATCAGGTAAAGCCAGTTCAATTCATTTCTCTGTCTTTGAGTATGAACCATGCACTTGAGCATAAATCTGGATTCATAAACGTGGCAGCTTTCTGATGCTATAGAGATGTCCTTTTTGGAGACCAATCCAGACTCACTAGGTTATAATTCAGTCCCATCCATTCCTGTCTACAGCACTGTAGGAACTAACATGAGAATCATAGAATCACAGAGTCGCTAATGTTGGAAAAGACCTTGAAAGATTGTCTAGTCCAACTGTCTGTACAGCACCACTTTGCCTGCTGAGATCCCTCTATGCTACACACGGCACCATGGGAATGCTATCAGGACACAGAGGCTTTCCCTTTGTTCAATTTCTATGCAGTCAAATCCAAAAGACCTAAAAGACAACAGTATGTTGCAAGCAAACCGCTAATAGAGTCCAAAGCATTGCCAGCATCAACACCTCAGCCCGTGTCAAACCAATGATGACATTCAAAAGCAGAAAGATATGCAGCAAGGTTTGAGGATACTACCAGATGGTCGGTTTAAACCTACCTCAGCTTGTCTGAAGGTAGGTTGAAAGAGAAGAAGTTGAAAGAGAAGAAAGCAGAGAAGCTGCAAAATAATCATGTATTCCAGCCCTGCACAAAACACTAGAAATTGTCTTCACTTTCTACATAGAGGGGAATAGAACGGGTAACCTTAGCAGAAGAGGGTGATATTGTCAGGAATTTGGCTTTATTTTTCACCAAAACTCAAGGTGATTTTCATATTATTTCTTTCACATCATCCTACTTATCTCTGTCAGTAAAAATCCCAATGAGCAATATGTTTTATAAAACATCTTGCTGAGATTGGCCTTTCCACATCCACACCAGAGCCACCTCCCAGTGTGCTCATTCCCAGCAATGCTCCTTGCCATTCCCTGCAGATCTTCAGCAGCACAGATTAAGATGGGATGGTGAGACAGAGCTGGCAGCACAAAATGCAGCAAACATGGCAGTCCATTGGCACACACACAACCACAGGAGTTCAGCATCTCAATTTTTCTTACACGATGATGAACTCAATGGCAATGTCACCAATGGCAGCATGAGGAGAGGGTTAAAACTTATTCAAATTTCCCTTGTTCCTGACTTGTGATATTCTTGGCACAGAAAAGCTCATCAGAGGCATTTGGTGACAGTGAAGCCACTTATGCAGGAACCATGTTAATGTCCCTTTAGCTGGGCAAGCCCTGCTGTGTGCCCTCTCCTGGGGCAAAGCTGAAAGCAGCTCTGTTTCTTCTCTAGTTGATGATTTCCCTCACTGGGGAAGGCTTTACCTTTCAGAGTTCCAAGTTTCTGAAGCACTCAGGTGACACTCAGGGTCATCATTAGCTACACGAGTTACTTCACCATATCAGAGCATGGCAAAGCTTCCTAAATTGTTTTGGGAAAGATAATTGATGCTTTTAGACACTGGCTTAGCATAAAAGAAGCTGCAGGACCAAGAGATAAGACCCTTTGTAACTCACGTGAGAGCAATCATGAAGTACTTGAACATACTCTGCTCTACATGGGGCACTCTTTTCAAGTCTGTGGCAGTAGGACAAGGTTACAACTGTACTACTGAGTTTGAAATCAATCCCTACAGCCAAAAACATCTCAGAGCATGTTCACTATTTACTTACAGAAGAGCAGCAGAACTGACCTTCGAGAAACCCCCTCTCCTTCTTTGTAATATTTTTGATACGATTTTTTTTTATTGCTGTCTGATTACTAAGTATGGCACCCATCATCCATTAAAGAAGAAGCTGGAGAGACCAAAAGAGCTGGGACTTCTAATTCACTCCTGGACAGCATTAGGGATGAGGGCAGATAAATGGAAATGGGAGAACACATCTCCACCCAAATCCATCAAAAAGTAATGTATTCTTATTCTTCTGAGTGCAATTAACTGTTAGCCAAAATGTATCAGGAATACAGTACAAGAACTCACTCCTCTAAGACTTTGAATATCTTCAGCTTACTTTGAAATCAAAGAGGAACGTCAATGCCAAATGAGACTCTCATTTGAGTTCACACCTGTGCTTCAGAAAAAGTCTATAAATATTCACTGCTTATAAAGTCAAAAAATTTAAAACACTTTTCCGAAATCCGGTAATGTGCATAATGGTTGAAGACTTAAAATAATTAAAACTTGACTTATACAATATTTGAAGTGGTGTCACATTTGGTGTCACAAAAACAAAATGTAAAAACCATCCCTTTTGGAATTATATTTCATCAGTTGTATTTTGATGAGGTGAACTCACTAAAATTTAAAAAAATGTGTTTGATGGCTGCAGTTGTCCAGTTGTAATTAATACCAGAAAATAACATAAAAAGTCTTTAATGCATGTTTTGTAAACGAGGCAGATACTGGCACCTATTCAGCTACCAGGAAACTAAAATATTCAGGATGGTGAGAGGATCTTGAGATCAGGCACTTAAAAA
>VXAB01009407.1:0-20425 GCA_013399175.1 Odontophorus gujanensis | reverse complement strand
AAAAAAGAAAAAAGAAAAAAGAAAAAGAAAAAGAAAAAGAAAAAGAAAAAGAAAAAGAAAAAGAAAAAGAAAAAGAAAAAGAAAAAGAAAAAGAAAAAGAAAAAGAAAAAGAAAAAGAAAAAGAAAAAGAAAAAGAAAAAGAATTATATGAAAAGAAAAAGAAAGAAAAACATTAAATTGTTTGGGAATTTGGAAGAGAAGGCTCATTCAGATTAAAGCAAGTACACCATGTGAGTCCTATTTTCCTGACTCATGATTTATATGTTTGATTCCTTTTGGAATTGAAGCAAACCTTTATTTCCCCTGGTCATGACCATACTGTTCAATAGCAGGAACTCTGCATTTGTCTGACCTACCAAACCAGATTTGCCTTTTGGCACAGGACTAATGTGTCTTTCATTCCTTCCATTCCTCTAATTTTGAAGACTAAATAGATTAAGATTTCAGTTTCATTAAGGTGAACATGACTGCTTTTTTCTCATTAACATATTTAAATAGAAAGTTTTTCCATACTGTATAGAGAACTTCTTCAAGGGTTCAGTCACAGCTCTTGACTCTTCCCCTTGAATGTCCTAAGCTCTTCTCCATCTTGATGTTCCACATGGTCACCACCTCTCCCACTTCTGAACCCTCATGACTGACCTCTATTCCTGCACTTTTTTGTTAAGATTAGGTTGCACTTCAATCACTATGTTCCCCAAAATCTCACCCATTTTAGCATCAGGGAGCTATCGAAGAGAACTATTTATTTATTTTTCCCCTTACATTTCATAGGTCAAGGGAATATCCATGTTATTGGGAAGCAGACACTTGTCTTTTCCTACCTACCCACTCCCCAGAACACACCAGGGAATCTCTCTGACAGTTTGCAAGATATGCTATGGACACCTCCTCACACTTCTGTGTCCACAGCTGACATGTCCAAGAAAAGCTGCCCCACTCAGAGATTCTCAGCAGCTAACACTGAATAGGCAATGCAAAGGTAAGCAAGAGCAGTGGAGTTTTGTTTGTGGGTTTGGCTAGAATTTTTTCAGATAATAATATTAGTAGTTATCATATGTACCTGCTCCTTTCTATTTTTTATATTTTCCAGACCTTTCCTCCATGGAATTTCATTTGCAGTACCCGTACATGCATACAATTCACTTGTCTTGAGGGTTGTATTAAATATTTCTGTTTGTGATATGAGTGATGAGTGATTTTCTCTTATTTTACAGAAAGGGAAACGTCTTGAATTCCTTTCCTAACACCAGCATCTATATGTACACCCTCTTCTTACACTGTCCCCAGAGCATCCACTGTAGCCATGAATGGATATTGACCCTGTGGTCAAATCCAGTATGGTTATTCTTATATTTCTGACTCTTTACCCCAGATATACTTCTGGGAATGGATGCAGCAGCTTTCCAAATGTTTCCAGCCAGATGCCTGTGTATCGTTTCTACCAGTTAGAAAGGGTCAACTTGACTCACAATGGCCTGGTACAGGCATTAGGAAGAATGAAATCTTAAAGAAGTGCAGTGACGTTTTATCCACCAAGATGGAGATGCAGCACTGTAAGTGGTACTAATCAGTTTGCTGGAGATAGAGCTTTTCTGATCACCTGGTACAACGTAGAGACAGACCTCTTTTAATTAGGCAGCTCACACCAACACTCCCCTCAGTGGTCTTCCCATGATTTCAAATAGGACTTTTAAAGAAAAAAAGCCTTTCCTACTATGCCACAAGAATGGTCTCCTACTTTATCTATATGGATGGATTCTCACCATGATTGATCTCCAGGCCTTCTTTTACAAATACATCCAGGAGGAAGAAGGGAGAGGGAAAAAAAAAGGGGGGGTGGGGGGGGTGAGGTATGGAGTAAATCTGTGCAACTTGTTTTACTTCCCTGGTGAAATAACCATTTGTTTCCAAATAGCCCCATAGCTCCCAATAGCACTGACTGGCTATTACTCTGCTGTTCTGGCAAGTTGATAATGGCTTTGTATTTTCTCTTATTGTCAGCAAGAGTGGCTGGAATTCATTCAGAATCATATGAATAGCCTCAGTGCTCTCATACTGGACTTGGGAATGTGTTTAGAAGTGATCGGTGACTTCAGTCTTCTCTTAATTATATTGTAGTTACTCAAGGATTAAATAAATAAAAAGTAAAACACACAGAAAGTCAGTTACTTTACAGAAGTTGGTTTGAGGTAGCCACTGAATTTAAAAGTTCTAGCAAAAATTAAAAATGAAGTAAAAGGGTAATATTTGCAAAAGATATAAACTAAAAAATACTTCTATGTAATTAAAATCAAATACCTGCACCCATTCAACTACTTTTACATGACCATAAAGATCTAATTGTGTCAGCACTGACTTATAACAACACAATAGGGAATAGCAGGACCACTAGGCCCTGTGATTTTTTTTACAGCACAAAGAATGCATGCTGAAAACCCAGAGGGCAGCTTGGGGAATTGCTTGCAGAGAGATTAAATGCCACATGAACACATAACGCTGACTCATATATAGGGACGAAAGTAGAAAATATGGCCATTTCTTTTTTATCTTCTATTATTTCTCAGCATGAAATATGTTTTTAAAGAGACAGGAATGTACTGAAACATTTATTTTAGACTTGCATTAAATTTTAAGTCTTTATATGCCACGCTCTTGCTGCCTTCCATTCATTTTTCCTTGCCTTCGTGTACTGCATATAACTGGACATAGATCTAGATACTTCTACCACAAGCACATGAAATGCTAATTGCAATGAGACTCATTCACCAGGTCAAATCCACAGAATGGGCAGACTTACTGAGAGGAGCTGGTCTTCAGTGGACGATGTGATTCCCTTAATTGACCACTTTTCTGTCACCTGAACTTGGCAGAGAACAGCTGTACATCACAGTAACAAAGCATTAGACAACAAAAGCCAACACTGCAGAACTCAGTGCAGTGCAAAGCCTACCCTGCCATGCATCCAACCAATGCCCCCCAGCCCCGCTTAGCCAGCTCCCCTTCTTGCCATCAGCTCTGAGGTGGTCCTGCCACTTTCACTGCTGGTGCAGAGGATGGAGAGAGAGGACCATGGCCCATGGCTCCAGGAGAAATTTTCCTTGGAGTTACCAAGGAGAGTACTGGGAATTTCTGCCTGGGGCAGAAACTGGGGTCCAGCAGGATTGGGGAATGCAGGATTGGGGACCAACAGAGACAAACCTCAGGGAAAATGTCTGTTGAACTACACACAACTAGATGATACCAGAGGCTTAAGCAGTGGCTGGCTGAGCTAAACACCTCCTGGGAGGTGAGGACATGGCCATTACCACAATAAGTCTATGCATTTTGATCTATACTATAAGGATGAGCATTATCAGCAGCAGTGATCAGGGCACAAACATTCCCCTGGAGATTAATCACTATTTGGAAAGAGCTGATGGACAGAGGGCCTTAGGGCATTAACCCCAAGTGGCCATTAATCCCCCAAAATGCCATCTATCAAGGCCTTTACCACTATTAAAAGATAAAACCTTGGAAAGGGAGGGGGACAGAAGGGCTACCTGAAAAAAAGAATATTTTCTTCTTTCTTGCTGTATGGTTCAGATTTGAATGATTAAAATTAATCAACTGTTTTGAGTTACTGAACTTCAGTGGGACAAAAACAAACCTCCCTTTTCCTCCTTCCCTCTTGATTAAGAATAAAAATAAATATGGTTCCTAAAAGAAATGAGAAGGGAAAGAGGGACTGAGAGAAGGAAGACACAGAGCTGCTCTTTGAGCTGAGGTGTTTTATTAGTTGAAAGGGCACATCAATTGTGGAAATTCTAAACAGAAAAAATGATCTTCGTACTAAGTGCAACTGACTCCCAAGATATCCGTATACACATAAAGTGAAATAATTAGACCTTGGATGAAAAATCTTGACAGTACAAAGAAAGACCATGATCTAATATCAGAACAAAGTTAACAGATGTCATTAAGTGAGACGATTAGCCGATGACGGAAGGTCGCACCCAGTTTACTTTTCACAGTTGACAGATCAAAGTTATTTGTTCAGTTTGAGCAAAGACTGAATACAGTTACCCTAGGAAAATCCTTTCACATAGCATTAAGTCTCTCTCTGTCTTGTGTTTCTTAGATGTGAATTGTCAGGAAAAATACTAGTGAAAGAGTACAGAGCAAGGGTAACCAGCTCGTGTAGTCCTCAATGGAAATTCCCTTAGTGGTAGGTAAAAACAAGTGTAATTGTATCCAGCAGCCCTTACACTCATGTGAATCACATGCCTGAAATGTTATGAGCTAGACCCCACTGCAAGTGACACAGTTATGAGCCAGGAGAAGTGGAGAAGCCACTACACCACGTCCTGCACTGGGACTGGGTAGAGCATCCCATTGGCACTGAATCCCCATCCACATCTTTCAGTGCCTCCTCATGGACCACCACGCATCTCCCCTTACCCACATCCCTCCCCAGCCTCAGTAATTGCTGTGAATGAAAGAGAATTAGGGAACCAGGGGTGCTGCATGATAGAAGAGCAGGGAAGAAGCATCCAAGGTTCACTCTCGATCATGAGCCCCCATGGTCCCCTTGAGTTGATCTGGATCATCAGCCATGTATCACAATTACTGTGCCCCTCTTGTCCAGGTGGACACCCAACCTGATGAAGGCACTCCACAAATAATAAGCAGGGCCATTGTAGTACCTTTCTTATTTTTGAATTTTTGCACAGATGCCTGGGATAGCTGATGTTAGTGTTGGGTTTTGCTTCTGGTTTTTCTTGTTTGCTCTCCAGAACTGGAAGGAAGGGGAATATTTAAAACTCAGATTTTAAACCTGATCTCCTTCATACCTTTTCTACAACAAAAATGTTACACATTTTATATCAGATTTCACTTAGGAAGACATTGATTTTATTCATTTGTAATCTTGAAATCTTCAGTGAAAAATGTACAGGAGGAATTCTCAGCTTCAGTGAATTAACTTTAGTTCAAGTGTGCATCCAGCCCTTGTCCATTTGCTTAGTTACACAATCCAATAATATCCCTCAGAGAGCTGCATTTCTGACCATTCAACCCAGAGGCTGAATTGAGTTGATTTTAAAAGCTATGAGCCTTTGCCTCAACATTACCAGTTTTGCACCAAGCTTCCAATACAGTAAAATGAAGCCACGGCCTCCAAATAATTCACAGAACAAATTTTAAAAATATGCTCATACCATAATAAAATAAAGGAAAAATAACACATTTATACTGTAATAAAAATATTCACAAATGCAGTGGAGTAGAGTTTCAACCGGCTGCAGTTCAAATATTCTACAAAACTCTGTGTCAGCTAAAGTTACCGTTTGAATGCAGAGAGTCTAACATTAAGGAATGTTTTAAAATGCAGAAAGATTATGCTGGCCACTGCCCTCTGAAGCTGGGGAATTTGTTCCCTGCCAAACCTGCTGCGGGATGAGAATCAAGACATTCAGACCCTGCCGGGGAAGAATGATTGCTTCATTGTGTGAAGGTCTTTCTGTTACATGTGGCACAATAGTGGGGTTCTTCATCAGAGAAGCGCACAGTGGATTATAAAAACTCTTAACTCCATGGTCATCAGGAATTTTAGCAGTATCAAAGTAAGAGGACCAAAGAAAGTGGTGACTAACAGAGAAAAGAAAGGGAGGGCTTAACCTTTGTCCTGAGGGTGATAAAATAGCATCACATGGCTGAAAATCAGTCTAACTTCAGCCATGTGATGCAGTTGACACAGTCACTTTTGTGAAAGTTTCAGGATGGCATCAGTAGTCAAAAGGTCATATTTGAAAGGACTTTCTAATTATACCATCACAATACTGACTCGAAGACCATGTGAGGTATTTTTCTGTAGCTACAAGTCTGAGTATATGTTTATCTCTGCATTAAAGGCTATTACAGTATTCACATGAGCAACAGGCAGACCACAGGAACATGCAGTTGACACATTTACTTGTGGCTAAGGGTAGCAGCAAATCTTACATCTCATCATACAGAGCCCACCTTCACCTGTCTCAACTGTTTGTACTGTGCCAGCTACAGTGATATTTAGAAAGATATTTAGTAAGTGGGTTTAACTGGCAGAAGACAATTTCTAAAGGGGTCATTGAGGACTCAGATAATTCAGCCTGCTTGGTGTTCTGTTGAGATCACTAACCATTACTTTTGAAACTTTCCTGCTCTTCTACCTCCACTGATCACATCAAGAGGTTTTCATGGTGCACCCCACACCTTTAGAGCCATGGGCTCTGTAGAAGTAGATGATGAAGCAGCCTTTCATCCCTTCCAAATAACTAGTTGTTTCATTTTAAACTGACAACTTGCATTTATCACAATCATTCAGACAGATTTTGAAGTTTTTTCCCATGGTTTTATGATCATACTCTTCCACACTGAGTGATCAGTTCATGATCCTACAGCATAAACCGCCATAAAAATCTATAAACCAATAAAACAAATTTCTCGCACATCTCTTAGACCATCTCCCTGAGGGCCTCTTAAGTGGGAACAGGCAGATACTCCAACATGAACAGTTGTACTCACAGACCTCACAAGAAAGCAGTTTGCCAGCCTACAAAGAGTACTGAACTTCAGCTGAACTTCATCCTTTGTCCCTGCTGTTTCCTATGTGATGTGGATGAAGCTGCATGCTTGCCCAGGTGATGTCTACCAAGGTGAGCTGTTCTAGAACCTGCATCCCTGCCTGAGGCTCTCAGTGCCTGCCACTGATATATATATCATAGATACAGCACATCACGTAACACATCACAGTGTTCAAAAGACAGAAGGAGTTACAAACCACAGCAGTGATTCAAAACTAATAAACACATCGTTGAACCCAACATTTACTGAAAGACTTCCTGTGTTGGGGAAAATCAGTGACCATTTTAACACGTTGGGTTGGTTTTTTTTTTTAAGTAAAAATTATATTCTCTTGGGTATCGAAAACCACTGTTTACATCCAGGTTCTACATTTCTGAAACCTAAGACATATTATGGTAACTCTTAATATTAACTATATTTAGTGGGTTCTTTATTGTCCATATAGGCAACACTATAAAAAATACTTCTTTCATAAGCTATATATATATGTGTGCATGTGAGATGTTGAAGAAATCTGTATGGTCAGCAAAAAAGCTTTGGGTCTTATTTTTAAATGAATAGAAAATCTCCCAAGATCTTACACTAAATGGAAAATGAAGCAGGAATAGACAAAGCATTTGTGAGTAGAAGCAGCCAAAGCGGTTTGCAATCTGAGTATCAGCAGAATCAGTCAGACACATTATAACAAAGTTATTGTTAGTTTTTGCCCACACACCAAGAATATGTTTCAAAGGCCTGCGTCTCTTCAGACTTCCAACTCAGGAAATAGTTAGTGGTTTTTTCCATACAAAAGAGCAAGCAGATATATTTACATTTAAAATGAGGGGAACAAAAGCACAGGAACAAAAGCACCGTTTCTGACTGAACACGTGTTCCCCTCTGTGACAGCCTGCACACGGGCACCAGAGGATTGGGAAATGTAAGGGTGCAGAAAGCAGAGATGACAGCTGCCCTGCAACACTGCATGAGAAGGGTCTGCTTCCAGCCACCTCCTGCCAGACCAAACCCACAAGCCGAAGTGTTGGTCCTATCTCTTTAAAAGAAGAGTGGCAAGCTATATCTTAGCAAACTTTCCTACTTTGTGTAAGCCCTCATGATGTCTTATCATACCAGGGGATCTGTTACACAGCCACCGCTTACAAAGGAGATCATGAGGTCGTGCAAATCTTGCCATCTGCCTGTGGTGAAATTTCAACCAGCACACAATGCACCTATTTTTGGGGCAATCGCTCTGACCTGGTTTCTTACAGAGATTTTGGCACAGCTCAGTTCAGAACAGACAGTAAAATATTCCTGGTGCTGCACTGTCATGATGACCTACCTACCCCCACCATGGGCTGCTCTCCTTGTCTGAGCAGCCAGCCGCACTGCCCAGCTCTGACTGGTTGTACCGCTTGGAATGAGAAGCTGGTGTGTGGCCAGTGGCTTTGATGCCATTTCGTACAACAGCTGATTGCTTAGGGCAGGTTGGGATCCATCAGAGACACAGGTCTTCCTATGGGTCTTCGGGTCCTTTGACTCACCAGCTCGGCCTAGCAGTCCTCTTTCTTCTGCTAGGAACAAACACTAGTGCTACTCAGGATGCATTTTTTCCTTCTGCTTGGTACCATACAGTTTCTTGCCTGCCCACATGTAGCATGCACCCAAAGAGCAGCTTGCTGCCATGGGCATCCAAACTGCTGAGCCCTGCATTTGCTGTTGTCCTGGGAGAAAACCCTGTCCTGCAGCTAACAGGAATGGAAGGCCCCAGTTAAATCATAACAAGATTTAATCCAATTTATAGCTGGACCTAATGTGAAACTGAAGATGTGTTATGGCTCAGAAGGAGTATCAGCAGCATCTCAGACAGAGCAGGCTCTGAGCACAGAGGTACATCTCCTGAGGGCGAGGTGTTTGATTCAGACGGACAAGCAGAGCTGAGTTTGTTATCCAAACTTCTCAAACCTGCAATGCTGGGCTGGAAATCTCATGAAAACATGATTTATTGGAAGCTTTCTAATACTTCCTGCTTCTGCCTGGGCTGGAAGTACCACGAGAGCTGCATTTCTGTGGTATTTTGGTATTTCCAGTTGTGGTCCCAGCTGGAACTGAGAAGGGAAGAGGCACACACAGTTGGAAATGATCATTTCTTGGTCATTTGCATTTTTTTCAAATCATGGGAAAGGTTTCTGCTAGGTCCACTCTGAGGCAACATGTTCTGGGGAGGTATTCTCCTCCTAAATGCTACAGAAAGTCATGATTTTTCAGTTATATAAAATTTGCACGTTAGGTTGGAATTTTGTGAAAAATGTCTCTCTGGCTTACTGTTTTATATTAACTCTACATAGTTCTGTAACATAAAGAATTTCACAATGTCAGTCATGCATAATAATAATATAACAATCTAAAATAATAATGTAATAAATCCACTCACTAGTCATCGTGGGCCAAACTCTGGCAACCTTTTGTGCAAATGTGCTGCAAACACATGTACATAAAGTCTCTTAGCTCAGTCCTGGGGATGGCTTCAAGCCAAGAAGTTATCTAACTGCAAATCAACAGACAAGTGTCACCAAAAATGTCAAATAGCTAAACGGCTCTGCTGTGAGCATAAGTTATTCCATTTTAGACGTGGAAAGGTTTAATTGGGTTCTATGCAATTAACAAACCTTAATTATGAGTAATTTGTTAGTCATGCTCACTTTTGGCTAAGCCCTTGCTTTTTTCCCTCTCTCAGCTTTCCCTCCCAAAACACCTGCAAGCAGATTTGCAGGGGGAATGAGGCAGGGGGTGTTCTGGCCTGAATTCTGATAAAATGTCTCGTTGGTACAGATTTAATCATTTTTATGAAAACAGCTGCTCTCCTTAGAGAATGTGCCCATGAGCAAAGCCATTTTCACTTCTAACAAGGGCCTGAGGAGCTGCACTGGCAAAAATCACCTGCTGGAAAGAGTGAATCAGCTGTCCCCAACGCAGCGCGGTGCTGCTCCCTGTCTTGTTAAGGTACTCTCCCCAGCAGCTGCACCAGGCTGGGCTCAGCCATCACTGATGGAGGAACAGACCCATTTGGGCGTAACAAGAGGCAGAAGAAGCAGCCAAGGGGTGTGGATGCCTTTGAATCACCTGATGGAGTCTGCCACCATGCTGTGCTAACACCCTTCTTCCTCTGGGAGCAACTCGTGCTCTCCCTCCAGCTCTCCTGTTACATGGTGCGTATCTTCAACCATCATTTAGCTCCCCCAAACTTTAACCGTATCAACTTTCTGAATGCAGGCCAGTCTCACATTACTGCTCAACTGAGGTCTGTGGAATCAACAAAGAGGGTGAATTTTACCCATCTGTTTCAATCTTTACATGAGGATAATTGGAATGAAGCAAAGCAATTTTGACGATGAAGAAAGAAGCCTGAGACTGAAACCTAGAGTTTACTGGAGAAAAGGTCTTAAGTATGCTGATTATACCACTGGTGGGACAAAGAAACAGCAGTTCCTCCCATGGCAAGCTCAGATTATTCATTCTCTGCAGCCAACAGTCTTGGAGGCTGCGCACACTCATATTCCACTTCACTGCAATTTTGCAAAGCACTGTGCTTTCAGTAGAGGGAAATTTTACTCTGCCTACCCCACTCAGTAGAGCATGGCTCAGAGACTCCCAGGCAAATGGGAAAAACGTTAATCCAGAGGTGGAAACAGTATAGCACGACAAAAGGTAATCCTCTTTAGCACTGGTGTGGAGGCAGGATAACACAGCAGTACCGCTTCCAGTGCCACACAAAGGAGCCCACGTGTACTGGTGCTGATGGGGACTGACCTTGGTATCCCCACCCCGCCCTGCTCTGGTCAGTATGGCCATGTGGCCCAGGCCCACCCTATCAAAAAGAGATACACATGGTCTAATGGTGAAGAAACATAATGCCATAAGAATATCTAAAATGTAGGTGAGAAAAGAGAATTTTTTGGTTGGGTTTCTCTGAGCCTGTCTGCAATATAGGACTACATAAATTATTACACTGAGGTTCTGGAACATGTTCAGAGAAGGGCGAAAAAACTGTGAAGGATCTGGAGCACAAGTCTTATGGGGATCAGCTGAGGGATATTTCAGTCTGGAAAAGAGGAGGTTCAGGGAAGAACTTATTATTCGCTGCAGCTGCCTGAAAGGAGGCTGTGGTGAGGAGTGGGCCAGCCACTTCTCCCAGCTAACAGCCATAGGATGAGAGGAAATGGCCTTAAGCTGCACCATGGGAGGCTCAGTTTGGATATTAGGAAATATTTCATCCTGGAAAGAATAGTGATACACTGGAACTGGCTGCCTAGGGAGGTGGTGGAGTCACCGTCCCTGGAGGTGTTCAAGAAAAGGGAAGATGCGCCACTGAAGGACATAGTGGGCATGGTGGGAATGGGTTCATGGTTGGATTCAATGGTCTTAGTGTTTTTTCCAACCTTAATGATTCTACGGTTCTAGGTAACTCTCCAGGCTGCTTGCTCCTTCTGGTGGTAGCACCCTTCTTTAAGTCCTGTAGATAGCTGGGACACTACTGAGAACAGGTTCTCATCACTCCAGTAGTGGGAAACATCAGAATGTATCATAAACCAGCATTACACTCTATGCAAACACTCCAATCTGAGGAGAACACTGTGCCCCCAAGGACACAACAGAAAGGGGCAGGTTGCCTAAAAATCCAAAACCTCAATAGCTTTTATATGAAAGTCAACCTTTAATGGCAAAACATCTAATGATTTTGTGCCCAATAGACCGCTTACTTCTAATCTGTGGCAAAAATTTACAGCTACCACAGCCTCTCAGAAATATTTAAAGCTCTTATGAACATAACTAGAGAGTAATTAAGCTTTGGAAGAGAAATCTCTGTGGCAACAGAGGTTATGTGCTACGTGTTCACTCGCTAGAGTGGAAGTTAAAACCTAACAAGAAGAGTTGCAGATTTAACATAAAATAACAGCCAGGGAATATAAATAAAATGTAATACAGCAAATGGGGAATAATTATTTTGTGGATTTATGACACCTGCTTCCCCATTCTGTATTCAGCAGCGAGAAGGAAAAAGAGAAAGGTACACGCAGAGGTGAAGAGTTCTAATTTTTTGTTATTATTATTCTTCGATTAATTTTGAGGCATGTAGTTTGGTACTGTAACAGGGGAAAAAAATGTGAAGCCATAAATAATATTTCCATTCATGGGAATTTTCCTAAGCTGCAGATTTTTTGCTGTTGTCAGAAATGGGAAAACTCAGAAAAGGTACATGTTTGAGATTTGTATTTCATGTGATATTTTCAGGATCTTGCTTTTATTAGAGCCTTTTAAAATACTGGTAGTAATCTTGCAAAAAACATATATAAAAATAAAAGAACAGCACTATTTTCACTTTTATTCTCAGTCTCTTGTTGTTTCAGGTACATGAGCTTCCGTACCACTTACTGTGCATGTGCTAAAGGAATGTGCAGCTTCTGCCTCATTGTCTCTTCCACTGTCTCCCCAAACTATTCTCCAAGTGCAGAGCCACATATCACAGCAAGCCCAACATTATGACTACCCAACCCACAAATAGAGTATCAGCTCCCAGCAGCGCACTCAGCACAGTCCAGTAAGTGTGGGGTGAGCTCCAGGCACAGCCGTAAACCCCTCAGAACCTTCCCGCCTCTCAAGGAATGCGGCGGGGTCACGGCTTGAGTGGCCTCAGATACTGCAGTGACGGGAACCCTGGAAAGGCTTATCAATAAATAGTGCTCTGACTTTTGGTGCTTAATTAAACCTGAGGGGCAAAATCCTCCTGCCACAAACAAGCAGGGACGAGGATAAGCACTTCATTTGTGAATGCGTGAAAAATACCATATGGATAAATGGGTCTTTGGACCCAATGCAAGGCTGGTCTCCCACGTTTTTGAGAACCTATGTTATCTCTTCATATTTTACCACAAAGTCCCTGCGGAAGCAATAAGACTTCAGGACAGCTGTGAGGGGATGGCAGGCAGCAGGACGGTGAGGGCTCTGGCCTGTGATTGCTGCCCAAATGCTTGCCCCTGAACTCCCAGCTGAGTCAGGAAACTTTGCGAATGACTTTAACCTTTGCTTCTCACAAAATGCACTTTACTTTGATCCTTGAACCATGATCAACAGAAGGTGCAGAATGGCAGGGAAGAATTTTTCTGCTCAGGGGGAAACAATGTGGCTTAAAATGCTCAAATAGCCTTAAAAATCTCCCACCAGAATGTGCCTGGAGATTACAGACCTGCTATTTCCTTCTTCACACTGGTCTCAAATAATATCATGAAGCCAGCTCCCTGTCTTCATTCCGCGAGAGAAGAACAAGGCTGTCATACAACAAGGATTTTTCCTGCAGCAGCAGCAGCGTTTCTCTCACATGCGGCAGTCTGGATTTGGTTCCCTGTCCTACACTCACAATAAAGTGGATGCAGGTGCCATAAGCTGCAGTACTTACCAGAAGTTCCTGCACACAAGGGAAGGACATTTAGCAAACAGCTACATTAACTAAACAGTGCTTCCAAGATGAGCTGGTCTACCACAGGAAGAATGTACTTTTTGCACCAGAAATAGCAGCATTTCACAGTCAGCTGGGGAGGTCGTTTCCAAGAATAAGAGCCACAGGCATGTGTACAAATTGACTAGTAATAAACATTCTGACATTGGTTACAGTCACTGGGCCAAATTCCATCTGACAGTACATCTGAACCATCTTCAGAGCATTTCACTGTGACAGAATGCTGCGAGCCTGAAAATTATGGGCTAGAACCACAGGTGGTTTAAACAGATGCAGCTCATTCTATTCTGATGCCAGAAGCATGCTGCTGTCATGGCTTAGAGAAATGATTCCTTTATTTTCCTCCATCAAAACACTAGGTTGGCTGCGCTGCTGCCTGATAGAGGCTCGACCAGGTTGCAGAGCACTCAGAGGTCATTCATTCGAGGAGCCCAGCTACTGACAAGAGCTCTCATATTTATAACAATTCAAACAATGGAGAGATGAAAGGAAATACTGTGCCTTCAGGGTGGAGCCTTGTGATAGAGAGCAGAGCCCATCTCAAGAAGGACTGTGAAGGTAAATTTGCCTGTGGGCCAAGTGAACACACTCGCTCTATTTTTCTGTGAACCAGCAATGGGCAGCACACCCAAATATGAAAAATATGAGCTCCAACACCTGCACTATTTGTGTGTATGCCAGATCCACCAGCAGGGCTTGTGCCACAACAGTCCTCAGTTTTGGCATGATGTCAGAATGGTCAAACAGCAAAGGGAGGACGTGATCAATTATGGGACAACAAAGCTGTGAGAGGTCTGAAGCACAAGTCTTATGGGGATCAGCTGAGGGATATTTCAGTCTGGAAAAGAGGAGGTTCAGGGGAGAACTTGTTCACTGCAGCTGCCTGAAAGGAGGCTGTGGTGAGGAGGGGGTCAGCCGCTTCTCCCAGCTAACAGCCATAGGATGAGAGGAAATGGCCTTAAGCTGCACCATGGGAGGATCAGTTTGGACTTTAGGAAATATTTCATCTCAGAAAGAGTAGTGATGCACTGGAACTGGTTGCACAGGGAGGTGGTGGAGTCACCATCCCTGAAAGGGTTCAAGAAAAGGGAAGATGTGGCACTGAAGGATATGGTTAGTGGGCACGGTGGGCATGGGTTGGATTTGATGGTCTTAGTGGTTTTTTTCCAACCTTAATGATTCTATGATCAACATAACCAAGAGTTAGCTACTTTAGCGCTGTGTAGGGCAACAACACTATGCTTCTGCTCTGTGCCTCTCCTCACTGTAGTACTGGTGGAAGCACAAACACTGAAGGAAAGGCGTTCAAGGAGTTAAAAAGCTATCCTCACAGACTGCTATTCACTGTTCTGCTTTTACAAGTGATAAAAGCAAAGCAAGGCCTGGTAGATGACTATCTCATTGAAATTCCCAGCTTTATCAGCAATGTCTTTCAAGAGATAAGAAATGCACCAGTGTTTTATGTCATCATGCATCTGAAGTGTAAGCTGACATTTTTCCTCCCCATTTGCCCAGCCTGTAAGCAGGGACAGTACCCACAGCTCACCTGAGCTGCAATGTGGGTGTTCCACCAATGCAGGTGTCCAAACATCAAGACACTTTGAATGACTGAAGGGCATAATCTGGCGCTGGCAAAGCAGGTACTGCAGAGATCTTGTATCAGCGTGTTCTATGTGCCTGCTTTTATGTACAATCAGGACATGATGAGATAAAAGACTTATGGCTAATATTTTTATGAAAAGTCCAAGAATTCGTGATGCTGGATGGAAAGATTAAAGAATATCTCACTGAATATATGTCACAATGAAGTTTTCTACTCACAGTCTGAAGGTAGAACAAAGCACTTATCTTCCCTGTATTACAATCAGATCTACAATTTAAATTACTTCATATGTAATTATTACAAAACTGCATTTCACAAGATTGGTCTGAAACTAATATTTTGTTTTTGGGTAAGTAAACACCACCAGTCTTATCAGCATTTTATTTTTCAGCCCACTTTAAAAGGAGTATTTCTTCAATCTAGTATTAATAGCTGTCCCGATTCAAGGGGAAGCTGAACTAGATGACTGCCAGTGGTCCCTTCCAGAGAACATTTCTGCTATTCTGTGATTCAGGTCTTGCACTGTTCCATACCTCAAACAAGAGCAGATAGACCTTGTTTGGCTTCGCACTGGATGCACCTGGATGAACTCCTTTATGCTGTTGTTTAGTAATGCTTACACACATATGAAATATTTTGTTCAAGTTTTAAGTCAGTGAACACACACAGTCGTTTTTGAAAATACACTGGAACAATTTTTCAGATCTATCTGAAGGCTACCTTTGCTATCATGGATATTAAGTAATTGATATCAAATGTAAGTATTATGGATATCAAAATTCTATTGACTCACAAGAATATTCAACAGAACAGAGTGATCCTGTTCCTCTCAAATGAAAATGTATGGAGGGAGTTTTTCCCTATTTTTTTCTTTTTTTTTTTTTTTTGCAAAACTAAGATACAGTTGTAGCCTGGGAGAAAACAACTGAAATCTGCATACTTGCACACTTCTGGAGAGGATATGGGGTCAACAGATTCCTAAGCCAAACCAAGCAGGTGTTTTCAAAGAGTGTTCTAGTAACTGGTTTAATTAGACAGCTTTAAACAGTATGTGGTTTTATCCTGCTATATTTAAAGTCTTCACACAGTACTTGGTTTAAAAAGTAACTCCTACTCTGCTGCATCCACTTAGTTCTTTCTAATTGTCTTTACCCTCCTTATATCTTGTTTAAAAATGAACGCAGATTCTCCCTTTTTTTCTTTTTTTTTTATATCATAAAATATATCATAAAATAAAATAATAATAATGAATAAAAATAAAAATAGACAGCTACAGCTGAGCTTAGAGACTGCTCTGTTAGCCAGCTTTCCTGGTAGAAGTAGACATGCCAGAAAGTTTGAAGGTGGAGCTAAATAGGAAAGGTCTGGTTTGGCTGGTGTGACTAGAAAGCATGCCAAGTCATTGAGGTGACAGTATACATATAGAAAAATAAATACATAAAATGATAGATAGGGTCACTTTGACCACTGGGAAGTCATGCCAAAATATTGTCACTGTCTTGGCTCTGCCATTTTAATGGGTTCTGTAGCCCAGCCAAAACATGGCACTTCATTAGCAGCTGTGTTCTCTTACTCTTCTCTGTCCAGGCAAAAGGAGTAGTATTTATGGACTATTGTAGCCATACTACAGGAGAGTGTGGTGTACATACTAAAAAGGGTGAGTCAAGTGTTTGTGCTGAGGGCAAAGCTGGCTAATGCAAGCAAGTCACAAAAGGAATCAATGACCACATGCATCAAAATATTAGTAATTTTGACATTTTTGGACATAATCAGCTAATTGTAGCTTTGACAATTAAAACAGTTCCTTGTTCTATACAAGAGATCATCTTCAAAAGCCATTTCATGGCTGAAAATAGTTATAATCAAAAGTTCAGTGAAACTACTCATTTCCTACCAAAGACATTAAGAAAAAAACAAGAGAAATGTCAAGCTTCAGCCATGTGCCTTACTTTCCAACAAGGATGCCAATTTACTACTCCTATGCCTAGGAGAACCTGCTGGAATTTTTAAGCTCAGCAGTACCTGCTACGTATTTCTGTAGATTGTGTTTACTGGAGTGAGCAATGGGAGGTGTAGTTTAGCTTTTGCTAAACCACACTGTGTGGGTTTGGATTTAAAATCCCAAATCAGCAGCAGTTTGCATCCAAGTCCCATTGAGCTGAATCATAAAAGTCCGGAGGAAGGAGATAAACCTCTGGTTTCTTATCAAAATAACCAAAATTACAGCTGGTTTTGTTTTGAGCGAAGCAAAATCTGAGTCTTTTGGATCAGTCTTTCATTCTATATTAACATCCCAAAACAGCTGGTTAGTAAAGCTGCTTTAAAGTTTTACCCACAGCTAGGAACAAAATGAGCAAAAACTCCTGGTAAGGAATCAGACCTGTTCCAGGTGCTAAATCTGCTGGGACTGTGTTTCTGCAAATCACATGCATGCCCAGCAGCCACACTGCCTGACCTATCCTGGCTCTGCACGCCACAGCACCCTCGGCAGAGTTCTGTGCCTATCCCACAGGCACCATCACCATATGAAGGGGACACCACAGGGCAATGCCACCAAGCACTGGGCAGAGGTGGGCAGCACTGCGGGTGCCCTCAGGGGTCCTGTTGTAACCTACACATTCATCACTTCAGCATCAGCTCTTTAGTTAATATGGTGTTTATTGAACATGAAAGAATGTTTTTGTAAATTGTAGTAATCATATCATAGAGTTATAGAGTGGCCGGATGGAAAAGGACCTCAAAGTTCCTCTAGTTTCAACCCCCCTGCCGTGAGCAGGGTCGCCAACCACTAGACCAGGCTACTTGTGTAGCTGATTAAACACCTCCTGGTAAATTCACAAGCCCATCAGAAGCACAGGACTGCCCACTGCTACATCATCAGCCTGGAGGTATCCATTTTCCTCTACTGAGGCCAAGCAACAAGATTGGAAACCTGACTACAAGGTTCCAAAAATCAGGTGGCCGTGCATCTTACCTCAGCACTTAAGAAACCATTACATTGATTGAATATCATTGTCAGGCCATTCTCACAATGCACACAGACATGGACAGCCCAACCTTCCTTGCTAAGAGCTGCTCAAAAATCAACAGAGGGAGCTGCAGCACTCCCTCTGTGTCCAAGAGAGGTCTACTCTCCAGGAGCTGCTTCAGTGCTGAAAACTGAATTGTAATTCCTAACACAGTCCTTCAGAGAGGAAATTATCTTTAAGTAAATTTTACTCTCTTTATTTCCTCAGAGCTCCGGAGTTCTGAAAAGAAAATCTAGACCCCCGAAGTGCAAAATGAGATTTGCCCCTGTGCAGCAGGGTGATGAGAGGCTCAGCAGTCTGCATGAAGCTGTTCCATTCCTATGCTGTGAGGGCTGGGACAGGCTAGTTTCACAGAGGCTCTGCTGAAGACCTGGATCACCCTGAGAAAAAGTCTGTCCTGTTTGCCTGTCTGTCCACTACAAAGTTTGGTTTGTCAAATAATTACACAGCAGAAGCATTCTCCTGAGTAGTGGTTGGTCTTTGTTAGATCTTCCTTTGCCAACATTATCTACAAATTATATAGGGAGATACTACAGCTTCCTCTCTATGGGAGAATGAGGCCTGAGAGCCTTGACTGTATGTCCTACAGTTTTAACTCTTGACGCTATTGCTTGTTTGTTTTTTATTCCAAATTGAAAGTACTTGACAGCTATTCTGATCTAGGGCTACTGATAATGAGCCCGCAGCTGAAATGTCGCCCATTTATGGGGCAGAGGGGATGTAGATATCAAAAACAAAACAATCACTTCTCTCTTTGGCTTGATCTCCAGGGCATCCAACCCAGATTTAGCATTATCTGAAGTACGCAGTGAGTGCTTCCACAGATGTACAGCTCCTTTTGAAGAACTGTCTCAAGCATCTTTTTAAGCCTTGGGTATAAAATAAACCTTAAATCTGTCACAGCTTGAACAAAAAGCAAAGCTGGCAGCCATTCCTTCCTTTAAAGACCTCTGTTTACTGTAAAGAGCTTTAGCCATGTTTTAATTTCAGAACTTTTAAATATGTATTTTCTGAGAAAATAACAGATGACTTAACTGTAAATTGAACCTGAGTCTCCTGGCAGCTAGCCCAGGTGTCTACCAAGAAGGCCAGCTCTCTGGCAAGTTCATCTGCATCTCCCTGGCTGCTCTATAGTCAGGACCACCTCTGTTTATGTTCCCATTACAATGCATATATTCTCTGGTCAGCAAACCAGAACTTATTCTGTTGGACTTTCTGCTCCCAGGGAGTTGTGTATGGCTTCTGGCTAGCATGGTTATGTCCACACAGGTACAGTACAGAAAAAGGTAGATAGAAGATAAAAGAGAAAACAAGAACCAGCTGACAGATGCATCCCCTTGCTTGCTGCAGGCATGGCCATGCTTGGCACTGGCTAGTTCCTCCTGGGGATACACTCGAACTTCAAGCTGCTAGATTCCAATTACTGGGCTAACAAATCAGTGATGCAGTTATCTCTGGTAACTCAGGCTGATACCTGAAGCTGATTTCTACACTGGATGGGGTATCAGTATGTGGAATATAAATCTGAGGTATGAAGCCAAGCACAGGCCTTTGGTTCTGCAGACAACTCAGTTCACAGAATCACAGAACTGAAAAGGTTAAAAGGGGTCTTTAGAGATCATCGAGTCCAACCCCCTGCCAAAGCAGCTCCCTAGCCCAGGTTGCACAGGTAGGCATCCAGGTGGGTCTGGATCGTCTCCTGAGAAGGAGACTCCACCACCTCTCTGTGCAGCCTGTGCCCGTGCTCCGTCACTGCACTGGGAAGAAGTTCCCACACACATTTGTGCAGAACTTCCTATCAATTTGTGTCCATTTCCCTTTGTCCTATCTCCACAATTACAAATAAAATTGTGTTCAAGGATGAGTTGGATGGTGCCTTGAGCAACCTAATCAAGTGCCTGATTAAGTGGTAGGCAACCCAGCCCACAGCAGTGGGGTTGGAACTAGATAGTCTTTGAGGTCCCTTCCAACTCAGGCTATTCTGTATTTCTACGATGCCATCATTCTATCATTCTGTGATTGGACAGACTCTGTAGCCAATTGTCTGGGTTAATTCTTTATTCAGTGACCGTCCTCCTGCTATACAAGAAACAGATCCATAGTACTGGATACACCATACAGTGTATTTGCTACTGCTTCTGCTCTTACTCAGGACAGTTCCCCTTGGCCCAAGACTTCGTGCTAAAGGACCAGTGCTCTTCAACATCTTCATCAATGACACAGATGATGGAATCAACTGCATCCTCAGTACTTTTACAGGTGACGCCAAGCTGAGTGGTGTAGTTGATACAGGAAAGGAAGGGAAGCCATCCAGAGGGACCTGGACAGGCTGGAGAAGTGGGCCTGTGTGAACAGAATGAGGTTCAACAATATCAAGTGCAAGGTGTTGGGTCCCAGGCATTTATATAGACTGGGGGAAGAATTCCTGGAGAACAGCCCTGGTGGGCAAGAAAGCTGGACGTGAGCCAGCAGTGCACGCCTGCAGCCTGGAAGGCCAACTATATCCAGGGCTGCATTAAAAAAGGGGTGGCCAGCAGGGAGAGGGTGGTGATTGTCCCCCTAAACTCAGCTCTTGTGAGGCTCCATCTGGAGTACTGTGTCCAGGCCTGGGGTCCCCAGCACGAGAAAGTCACAGAGCTCTTGGAATGGGTCCAGAGAAGGCACAGTAAAATGGTAAGAGGGCTGGAGCATCTCTCC
>VXAB01009406.1:128489-142879 GCA_013399175.1 Odontophorus gujanensis | reverse complement strand
TTCACCATCTCGTGATCACTACAGTTTCTCCATCCAGTGTCACCCATATGGATTCCATACCTCACAGGCTACCCAGATCATCATGACAAGTTTACAAAGTGGCACTGGTGTCACCTCTGAAGACAAATTTTTGGAAGACACTCAATTAGGTTTAGATCTGTTGGCCTCCTGAAGTGTAAACCCAGCCTGCACACTTGGTGGCCTAGTCAAATAATAAGAGTCACTCTTGACATTAGCAAGCAAGGGAATAATTCTGCTTCCAGATCAGCATTCTGTAAGAATGTTAAGCATATTTTTCTTTATGTTTATCGCTCTTCACTCTTTTTTGTCCCATTGTGACTTCATATGAAAGGTAAGCTCCTACTTCACCCATATTTTCTCTATGAGAAAATTTTTCAGAAGTCTGTTGAACCAAGCAGCAAGTTGTGCTGAGGTTTCAAGCATCCCTCAGTTTGGCCTCTGTTATCAAATACAGAAAAGAAAGTACAGATCTCCATAGCCAAAGTCTCTCAAGAAAAACTGAGAACAAACCAAGTAATAGGAGCTCAGCATCCAAAAATAACCAACCGCATGTCTGTCATTAGGGGTTTTGTTGCTCTTAGGGGATCACAGTTCAAAAAGGTCATAATCTGTTGGTGTGTGAAAATGATTTGATTTTTAAAGGGAGAACAGATTTAAACAAGAATTCTAAATGTAAACCACAAACTTAGGAGTTGAGAGTTATGCGGGTTTATTACCTGGGTGCATAGGACAGCATGATGTTCCCCACAAATAGGACATCCCTGGGAGTGGTGGTGGGGACCATCCTTGGGTTCAGCCCCAGCTCAACCGGCCATGGGCCTTAAGGACTTCAAGGCATCTGCCCATCTAGGATCTCCCATCACAAAGGGTCACATCATGGTATATTCTGGAATAGGTGCTTTTCTCAGAATAGATGCAATTATGCAAGTTTTGCACAACTCAGAAGTGCCTGCCCAGTGCCCATTTAAAGTCAGTGTATCGGTTTTTATCCCAACATCCGTCATTAGGAAGTTCAGTTCTGGTTTTTTTTGTGTGTGTGTGTGAATTACCCATCGTAAGTGCTGATTTACAGCACCAGAAACAATGACTCAGCACCCTCCTACCATCTCCTCCCTCTGCTGATGGATGGATGTGGCCAGACCCTGAGCTTTGATGCTCAGGAGACTTCTCAGAGGGCTTTCAGCATTTGCTGGGACCTGCAGCTCTCACTGTAATGTCAGCCTGCAGTACTGAGGTCACGAACAGGTGTTGAGTTCTTGCATGCCTGGATATTTTTCTTTTGACTTTAAGAATAGCAGCTTGTTGGTTTGCTCCCAGATCATTATTCAGTTTTGCAGCTGACCACGGTGGGGACAGCAGACAAAGCTTCTACACGATTTACCAAAATTCTGCGCAACTTGGTCATTCTGAACTCGATTTTATTAGTGTGTGATTTCTTATTTACATGACAGTTTTCATTTTTTTTTCCAAAATAACACTTCATTCGTAAGTTGGGACCTGGAGCCTGAGCAACAGATGGAACCCATGGTCATTGTGCAACACAGAGCAAGCACCAGCACAAAATGGTATTTGTGCAGTGGGATCAAGGCCAAGGCTTGAGAAAGCTCATCAACACAGAAGTTCATAAAAACACGAAATCACCCCCGGGAATGAAGTACAGTGCAAATACCCACTGTATGATATGGAAGCACTTGAAGCTGGGAGGGCTTGGCCTGCTTCAGGATGTGGTCTCTTGTGTAGGCTAGATAAAGCATGATGGACACTTCAGTGAGAAGTTCTCTTGGCCTCTTCCACTTGCAACCCTTTAGTGCAGGCTTTATATTTGATATAAAAGTGTTAAAAAATATTTTATTTTTTGTATAAAAAATAACACATGGTCACAGACCAATCTAGGCCAGACCCTTGCTTTGGGAATCACAGTCTCTAAGTAATTACACTTAGAGACTCGTCCAGACTCACCAAACTCACGCTTCATGCACGTTTTTAGATGCCTCACAGTCAGGCTGTCCTCATGATCAGATAAAATGCTTTTAAGACTTACCTATCACGAGAAGAAAAGGATGAAATAGGTGTTTTCCTGTGACTGCCCACTGAGCATCTTTAATTGTCTGGTCAACCTGCACGTTTGTGACTGCTTGTGTTGTCTTCCTGCCTTCTCTCTGGGTGATACAATATCTCAAAAATGGGGTTTGGTAGCTCTCAGCAGCCCTCAGAGATCCCACATTTCTTCAAAGCTCTCAGGAGCCCCTTATCCGAAAGCAAAAGGCTTTCTTGTGGTTGTTTTTCATTGAGGAGGGTGTTAGTGACTGCCCATCCACCTCTGCCACACCAGTTGCTCTGGTAGAAGGTCTCAAATGAGATTTTTCTGATTTTTATGAACTTCTATCTCCCTCCTGTTCAGTTTATATCAATGTAATTTATCTTCTAAGGTCTAACATCATTTAATCTCATTCTCTGCAAATTAATTCTAACTACCTGAAGACTCAGGTTTCCAGACGGTGACAATAGAGGACTGGAAGCAGCAGGGGGGACAGTGGCTTTTATCTTCACTTTTTAATGTCACTGGTCAAAAATTTCTTCTTGTTTCCTTCAACTTCCTTGTTATTAACAACTTCTAACATCTCATTCAAATCCACGACTCTCCGTTTGCTATTTCCACCTCTTGCAGACTGTTTTGAGGCTTGGTGTGGTTTTAAGTAGAGGGTTTGACTTCCCATGTACGTCAACTTGTCTTTTTCACCAGTGCAGCCTTCCTTACTGGATTATAGAGTTTGGAGCAGCTGGTAAATCATCCTTGAGCAAGTCCCATTAAACTGAGACCAAGCAGAATCTAATTCCTACTTTGATGCAGTTTCATTTTGTGTCAAGTTGATGTTCAATAGACTTCATCCACTCTAGGATACTTTCTGAAGTTGAATTAGCATCTATAACATCTAGCAGTTCCAAGAATATTTTATAATTCTGACAGACTGCATCACTCTCAGGGCTGCCATGGTAAATAAGTTTTACCCTTTCCCACTATTGCAGATGGTAATTTAAATACTGATGGAGATTTTGTGTTTGTTCTCTTGTTTGAGCCAAACACTACTATTTCCATTTTTTGTTCCTGGAAGGACACTGACCTGCAGACATTCAAGAGCATTTTTCCCTTCCTCATCACAAGCTTTCCACAGCTTTGTGACAGACACCATTTGTAACAAGAATGATCCTGGAGGTCACATGCCTTTCTAAGCAGGTCTTCAAAATCAGCATTGTAATGTTCCAGGAAAGCCATCCCAGCTAACTTCCATTTACAGGCAGAGTCTAGTGGCACTGGTATGATACAGTTTCACAGGTGGTCTGGCATTGAGCAAAGGTTGGACTAGAGGGCAACTCTTCTGACCTAGATTGTTTTCTGATCCTAAGTCCCATCCTCCCTTCTTCAGTATACATTTCTTCATGTTCTCAGGTTCTTTGGTTCACTTCCATGTCATGATGCTATGCTAAATGAAGGTATGGCTTCTTAGTCACCATCTTTGGAAATACTGTAATGCAGCCACTTGCTGTGTTAGATAAATGCAGTGTGTCCATTCAGCACAAGAGCTGAACTTCACATCCTATCAAGCAGCTTACCTACCACAAATCCTGACAACCAGGGGAAGAGGAGGAGATGGCACAATGGAGCCAGCTCGAGCCACTGCGCTGCAGCCTCAGATGAAGTTTCAGATCACTGTTCTTCATCTTGGAGCTGGATAGGAAGATTAGTTAAGTCAGATAACCTGTATAGGAGAAACCGAGCCAGAGAAGCGCTCATCCAGGTTTGTCTTTGTTTTTTTGAAAACTGCCCCAAATACAACAGCTGAGGCATATGGAGTGAGGCATATAGTCCTAAAGATGAAGAGGTTTGGCAATGGATTAATGATACAGGAGATAGCCATCTTCTAATTCAAAAAGAAGTTTTTAATATGATTGGTTTTCTAGAGCTTTAAAGGGTCACAGATCTGGGTCACTGGGTGACAAAATTTTTTAAGGGTGCAGGAGGTCATTTATTTAAGAAAGCATTTTAAAAACTTTCCCTTTTTTCCAAGAAGACAAGTAAGCATTTAATAAAGAGTAACATAGAGCTTTCCAGTGCAGGAGAAACCAGCAATGTTTCCTGGGAAATACAAAGAGCATGATAAATAGAATAAATAATTAGTAATATTAATAAACAGTAAGTACAAAGATTGCAGATGCAGCAGTGGTAACTTTTTCCAGGTTATCAGCTACAAAATATTTCAGTTTTTTGTCCTTTCCATACCCTGTAATCATTTGGCTAGGCTCACTCACAGCACCTTAGCTTGTAGTAGTCTCTTGTGAGAAAAGCTTCCATTTTCATCCCAAAACGGAGCATTAGCTCTGACTGTAGCCATGTATTGGACAGCATCAAATTATAACACACTCTTCTTCAAAGGCTCACAGTCATCTGGTTTCTAACCATAGATTTAGTTTCTAGCCAAATAGATGGCTCAGAAGCACTTCATCTGCAAAATGTAATTAACAGCAGCCCCATGCCCTGGCTTCAGCTTGCTTTAAATTAGGTGCAGTATTTTTAGCTTTAGGAATAACTGAGGTCTGCATCCAGCAATCAGACAGGGAGGTTTTCCAAGCGGCTTTACAGAATGATGAGATGGTGATGGGGGAGCAAGCATAGATGCTGAGAGTTGCCTGCTGATAAAGCTGCTGAAGTTGAACAGAAGAAACAAGCAAACATCAGAATGTGGATTTAGGAGTCAAAGCCGGTGGGGCATGAAATAAGTTTATACTCATGAGCTCAAAGGGAAGATATATGAAGGAAATCTGAACTTCAGCGA
This sequence comes from Odontophorus gujanensis, assembly GCA_013399175.1. Taxonomy (NCBI): domain Eukaryota; kingdom Metazoa; phylum Chordata; class Aves; order Galliformes; family Odontophoridae; genus Odontophorus; species Odontophorus gujanensis. The sequence goes on along the minus strand of VXAB01009406.1, from coordinate 138,026 downwards.
GAGCAGAAGAGTTCCTGAAACATCTAGAAGGGCAACAAGTCAGTACTATATATATGCCTGTGCATGCACACCACACTGTGGCTTTGCAATGGTGGGAAGATTGCAATCCAATCTGGCATCCAGCGAACATTTGTGTTTGGGAAGGAAATTGCTGCTAATCAATGACAGTGAAGGTACAGGCCACAGGCCAGAGGCCAGAGAGGGGTGCTGCACTAATGGGTGAAGCAGATGCTGCCAAGGCCATTGCAGAAACCAGTGGGTCCATGGCCAGAGGTTAGTGGGAGCGGTGCAGCCCGGTCTCCTGCTCAGCAGGCATGGTGATGCAAGCAGGATCCAGTAGGCCTTGGCCTCCAACTCTGTCCCGGAACATCTTCAAAGTGGAGGTTGCTCATCCTCCTCAGGGCTGGATGCAGGCTTCAGTCCTGTCTGACACAGATTTGGAAAGCTCAATCTGCCTGCTGCTGTTAATTGGTCAAATTCGAGTCCCTTCAGCAGATCACCACAGATCTGCAGTTGCTGCTGCCTGTGTTTACAGCTCTGCCCCTGCTGGACTTTTTTGAGTAGAAGCTCACACAAAGCCAAAAAAGGAGGAGCAAAGGGCAATGCAAAAGCCCGGATATCTCCCCACTCCTGTGGCTGAGCCAGTCATTGCTTTCAGCCCTATTCTGTGTGCAATAGAAGCAATTGTTGCCCATTTTAGGTACATATGCATTAAGCTAAGAGATCCAAGTTGTAAGTACGTAAGCCAGACTACCCCCTACACAACATACCATCAGCTTTTTTGTATTTTTTTATTTGTTTGTTTGTTCTCTTTCCATAAAGACATCATTTATCTCTCCACAGTCAGCAATTTTTTGATTTTATTTTTTACACTGTAGCCAGACATAGGCCTTGCTTATGAACCCAAGGCAGGCAGGATACAGCCAAGGGAAGCTCAGATGGCAGTGATGCTTGAAGACATCAAGGCTGGGCCTGCAAGTGTGGTCTCTCACACCAGCACAGAATGCTACCTTTGAGCAATTGCTGTTCTAGGAGAAGGTGCAGCCCTTTTCATTGCATTTATGACAAAGACTGTCATGCTGCCCAGAATGAGGCAGTCATAATGAAAAGCTATGTTGCCGTGCAAAATGGCTGGCCCAATACTTGTTCCCTAATGCTGTGTTCTTCTTGCACCTTGAAAACATTTGAGGAAAAGCACAATTGAGAGGTGGTACAGTAATTTGTACATGCACGTCAAACAGTATATGTTTTCTCAGTTTCTCCCTTCCTGAATGATGTGGAGATGGGCTTCAAGGATTCCAGATAGGACTAAGAGTAGGACATGAGGTGTAGTGTGCAAACTAGAGCTTCAATCCTTCAATCAAAGATCTAGCAACAAAAGTTGTGAATAGTTTANCAATTGCTGTTCTAGGAGAAGGTGCAGCCCTTTTCATTGCATTTATGACAAAGACTGTCATGCTGCCCAGAATGAGGCAGTCATAATGAAAAGCTATGTTGCCGTGCAAAATGGCTGGCCCAATACTTGTTCCCTAATGCTGTGTTCTTCTTGCACCTTGAAAACATTTGAGGAAAAGCACAATTGAGAGGTGGTACAGTAATTTGTACATGCACGTCAAACAGTATATGTTTTCTCAGTTTCTCCCTTCCTGAATGATGTGGAGATGGGCTTCAAGGATTCCAGATAGGACTAAGAGTAGGACATGAGGTGTAGTGTGCAAACTAGAGCTTCAATCCTTCAATCAAAGATCTAGCAACAAAAGTTGTGAATAGTTTAAGGATCAGTTAAAAAAAAAAAAAAAAAGAGGGAAGGATAAAAGTTACAGCTACAACAAGGAAAAAGCCTTCAGGAGGTAAGAGTCTTTTTTTCTCATGACAGAGCACATTGCCCACATCCAACCACTTATCATCATGATAAGGCAAACATGAGAGCAAAGAGAGCAGATCAACAGAGGCAAATCTTTGCTTCTGGGCTATATAGATGTTCTCCACCAAGAAGAGACAGCTCATGCTTCTTCACTGCCTTGATTTTATTTTAAAAATATCCAGGGAAGTAATTTAACTGTAAACAAGCCATGGAAAATGTTAGCCTGCTGGAGAGCTTGAGAGAATGACAACTGAAAACACATGAGAAACAGGGAGATTTTCTAATATGGCTGCAGCACCACAGCACTAAGATTTTTATTATTATTATTACTTTAAAAAAAAAGAAGAGAAAGAAAGAAAGAAAGGAAGAAAGGAAGGAAGGCAAAAGGCAGCAACACAGTGAGGTTTGGTTATTTTATTTTCCCAAGTTCCCCTGCATGCAAACACTTAGGAAAGAAAACAACTAGCTCCAGCAGTGGCATGCAGAGACATTCTGGTAAGGGCAGTGCAGACTTATAGGAGCATGCACTCAACCATGTTAGCTCTTGCTATTTGAGTTGCCTCTGAAGCAGGTGTTAAAACATGCTGTAAGATATCAAAGCAGCTCTAATTAACTTCCTGCTCTAGTACTACTTCAAAGTGTTTCAGAGAGATCTCAAACCAGAATTTTTGTAGAGCAGTTGCTAAAGGAAAGGCTCATTCATCGCAGACTCCAAACATACTTAAGATTCCCCACTTGAAGTTTTTATTTATAAAGGAGGCAAAAAGGCTATATCCATGAAACATTTCTAGCACACGGCATCACCTATGACAGCAAAAAGTGGAGTCAACCTCATCCTCCTCCAAACCATCACCTAGAAGCAGATTAGCCAATTTGACTCTTCTGACTGAAATTATCTTGGTGTTTAACTGCACTTCACCCGAAAAAGTTAAAGCTGTGTAAATGCTCTTGCAATTTTGGATTTGAAATACACTCCCCCACACCTAGATTTTTGACCAGTCTGAAATAGTTCACACTGCAGACAGTGCACAATCCACTGTCCAGGGTTAAAATTTATATATATGTACTGACTCAACACTTTTGATGTCACGTCTGGATGATCTTTCCAGATACATTCCTCAGTTCCAGAGGGATGTGAAGACCTTGGCATATGCTTCTGTGTTTATTTATCTATTTGTTTTGATCTTTTTTGGTCAAAGAGATATTTTCACATATATCCAAGTCTGCCTCCACTCCAGCACACCAGGGTCTCCAGATATTGCACTTAATGGTCCATTTTCTTAGCCTTCAATTGCAAGAAGAGCATTAATAGCTTCCTCATGTATCTGAAGCTTATTTATTTGCTAAGCCTCTCTCCATTTTCCCATTACACATTATGAAGATCTACACGCACGAACCCTTGCCATGCTTTGTTTCACAATATTTTTTTTCCTAGAAAAGTTGTCATGGTCAAAAATAGAACATTTTTCCATTCTGAAGAGCAAGTAGCATTCCTGGGAATGCAGACAAATACTGTTGGTCAGAAAATTTCTAACAGACACCAGCACAGTCTGCGAAAAGGCAGATCTGCTCTGATCTCTGATGCAGGAAAGTGTTCAGCATCCTTCTTCCACCACTCTGCAGGGTAAGATCAAAAGCAGCGCATCACTCTCTATGTCTTTCTCCATGAGAAAGTGTTGCTACTCTCCAGAGAGATGGCATGTAGCTTTTTTTTTTTTTTTAATAAGAGGAAATGTCTCTTGAATAAATCTAATGCATAAGCCTTATCCTGCCATCACTATGCACAATAATCAACGTCGATATTTTTAGCAAGGCTTGCATTTTTTATTTCCTATTAGAAAGCATGCAGGATTTCACAAAACTGTATAGATTTATATAAAGTTATATATAATAGTGATTATATTTTCTTTCATATATACAATAGCAAATAGAACTATATAATAGTGAAACCATGTACTGCTTTTCCTCAAGGCTTGTACAGTGGGAAAGTTCTGATGATTTTGTTTGTTCAGGAAAATTTTCCATGAATCTACTACCTAATTAATCACAAACTTCTGAATTTGAATTTCCCTGGGAGATGGTCTCAGTTTAATTGAATCTGTTTAGAAACACTGGTGTTGGTTACATCCATGGACACATGGAGCTCCACTTTCAAAGGCATCTTGAGTGCTTTAGGAGCCTCCAAGCTCTTTTTCAAAGAGTGAAGGGAAGGGCAAATCCTAAGTTTCACTGACCTTCGGCTATGCTTTAATCCCTGATTGCCTTCAAGCAGGCTTGGACGCTTGGAAATTTTACTGACAATTTCATTAATCAAATATGGGCAACCAAACTTGAGCCAGCAGCAGGTTACACACTGACAACAAAAACATCTGAAGCTAAAAGCTCAAGTCCTTTGATGGCATCGTGAACAAATAGCAGGAATAACGCAACTTAGAGAAAACAAAAGCTTTCCTGAGAATTGCAAGCATAAATGAATAAAACCTTCAAACATAAGCTGGGCAGGGCTATCTGGGAGGTCCTTGATGCCCAGTTTTGGTCACTGTCACATCCCTGAAGAGCAAGCAGCTACAGCAAACCAGTACCCTTTAACTCAATGCAAGACCCCAGCACTGGTCAAACAGATGTGCCCCTGCAATTTCAAGCAGCATCAGCTTCCTTCTGGCTGCCACATTCAGCTTAACTCCAGGCTGACCTCCTATCACATCAGCTTCCAGCTTGCTGGCAGTGGAGACCTTGCTCTACCAGTTCCTGCACATGTGCGCAGAGTTGGGTGTTACTAGACTTCCACACAGCATTTTTGTAGGCAAAATACCCCCTTGATCCAATCACTCATGGGGGAAAAACGAATAGTTTCCTACTGATTAGTCAAACTCGTGGCCACATTTTACAGAACAGACTGGAAGATCATTGCTGTTAAATTGAACTCGTGAGAAATATTTGCAGCTCGTGATTTTGTTTATTGTTATTACTCATGTGGCAAATTTTTCATGCAAAAACATCCATCTGAATAGAGAATTCACTACATAAGCTATGGGGATCCCAGCAGTGTTTGGTGGAGGAGAGGATGAGCTTGGTCCCAGGTTACACAGGAAAACAGGCTTGAGTCTCAACGGCACCTCACAGAGGACCAATAGCTGAATGTAAGGCGCCTGCATCCCAATTGCCACCGAAAGCAGGATGCTCCAGTGGCAGTGTCTGTCATGGGCATTAAAACCTGAAAATGTCTGTTTTCTTTCTTTGTTTCAAAAGAATAGAAAGGGTAGGAAATTTTAATATTCAAATTATCCATGGCTTTGGAGAACCACCAGCATCCCAGCCCAGTGAACAACTCCGGTAGCCTGGAGGAGGGAGAGAGGCTGGAAAGCCCCTAGATGAGGTTGCAGACATCTCTTGCTGGTTTGACCCATACCAATCCACTAATGGATCTATGAAAAAAGCATTTTGGCTGTGTGGCATATAAAGGTTAATTTATTTGGTTAATTTATTCTGCATTTAATCCAAACAGACAAAAGATTCCTGTGCAAGACCTGGCAAAGGCCAAGCACACACAAGCACCCATGCAAACCCGGTGGGTTTATGCTTTGTCAGACTCCAGAGTTTTGGTGAAAGTCAGAGAAGCGTTGGCAAAGACACTTGCTGGATGACGGAAAAGAAATAAAAATCAGTTTTTTTGTGACTAACACAATAAAATAATAATTATGTGGATTTTTTATTTTAAGTGCAGAGCTGGTCTTGCACCCAGATCACCTTTCCTTCCACTTCACTTACAAGCACTGATATGAACAAACAGTTGTTATACAAATACAAAACAGAGACCCAGATCGAAACAGCACGATTAACTTTGTTATATGGAGAAAAGTTAGCACACACTTGTGAAGAAAGAATGAACAGCAGGCTTCAGATTTGGACACATTACCAGGATTCCAGTGAAGAAAAGAAAACCAGATGGATACAAGGAAAAGCTACAAGGAGAGAGCACAGAGGGGAAAGTGCTCACTGGGAACATGCAATGGGCAAGGAGAAATGGGCACTGCAAAAAATCAGGACATGGAGCAGGCCATTATTTGGCCTCCACTGTCACATCAAGAAGGGCAAAGCCTGTGCTAAGTGGCCATGACCATGGAGGAGAGAGCCATCTGATGGTATTTACCACGGATTTACTATTCAATGGACCAGCACACAGCTTACACCTGTCATGGGTGCTGGGTAGGGCCTTGTAGTCAGTTAGAGGCTTCTGCAATGACTGCTTGTTGATCAAAGCCAGATGCCTGCCACCTCCAGGCTGAAGTGGTCCACTGTCAGCATATTTAGGAACAAAAATCCTTAAAAAGGGTGCTACGGCTCAAGCTGACATGGTATACAGAAGTGGCTCTGAACAAGGAAGCCTGAGGAGGTTGAACTGAAGGATTATCAGCTGTTTTTTTCCAGCCCTGAAGAGGCAGGTACCAATTTGAAAAAAATTAGAACAGCAGCCAACAGAGCTGTTTATTTCTGCAGGGAAGAAGGGAAAAGGGCTCAAACAAACCAGATTTTTTTCAGGGCCCAGCTGTTCTGCAGCAGCCCCAAAACCTGTGCCAGTTGTAGCAAGTCTGATGCACTGCACCAGAAATCAGAGTGGGAACCACATCAGCTCACAGTGAATGACCACAGATGAGATAAAAATCAGTTTTCGGCTACAAGTGGAACAAAAGCCAAGCTGCAGCCACAGTGAGATCAGCAAGCCTGGAGGATGCAGCTGGGCAATGCTCCTGCATGGAGCATTCCAGACCCAAAGCAGCAACTGATGGCCTTTAGCTAGGAATATATGCCTGGAGTGTCTCAGAAACACGGTGAAAAGACAAGAGTGCCAACTCCAACATGAGATAAAAAGAAGTATTAATAGGCAGAAGCACTGCTAGACAGTGTCATTATTCAAAACATTTATCCAAGAGCAAGTCTCCTAATTAAACTACTCCGTGGGCTTCAATAAAAGAGAAGTGAACGTGTGCTTGAGATAGAAAATGATGATTACACTCTTATGATGTTAGATTCAACACACAGCCCTAAGAGAAATAGCATTTTTACTAATAATACTGCATTGTCTACATCAACAGCCTATTTGCCTACACTATGCATACAGCATACTGTATGCATACACTGCCACAGAACTGCATTGTTGGTACATGCGATGGCCTGTGGACCCTCAGCAGTTGCACATGCTGGACTCCTGACATACAAATCCCCTGGGGAAACTCATCTGCACCTCACCAAACTGTCACTGAGCTGCCACTAACTACGTTCCTCCAGTCACTTCGAAGATGACCCGAAATTGAATGACCTCGTGGGAAATGAAAACTCAGTACAGGACCAGAAGTCACAGCTGCACATTAAGTGCCAAGGCACAATGTATCAGCCATGCAAATCAGTTCTATAAAGATGATTTTACCATGGTATAAAATGTCAGATTTTTTTTCCATCTTTTAGTCCCAAAGTACTGTTTTGCCAAGTGAAGTTCAGACAAGAAGTCCTCAGCCTCTGGAGAAGAGATGCCTTTGCCAGAGAACCCCAAAATCACAAGTAGCAGAGAAAGGAAGAGGAGGGATTGGCTGTCTCTTCCAATGCAAGAACCTGAAGTGACTATTAGCATTCTGTAGCAAAGCTCATTGAGGCGATGCTGCTTCTCACTCAAGAGGTTTAGGACCTGTGGAAAACCTTACCCAAAGAGGCAGTGGGTGCAAAGGGTTAATACATCAGTTTGTGGGGAAAACTGGACCTGTGTTTTGAAGAGAAATATACTGAAAATTACTGAATAGTGAAGCAAGCACAGGAAGTCCCGAGTCTAACTAACTGGTTTTGGGTACAGGCTGATCTCTTATACATGCACCCTGCTCTTAATCATCTCTGAACTGCCACCTCCAGTCACAGAGGCAGGACACCACTTTTAGTAACCAGAAACCCAAACGGTTGTATGGTTTCATCAATGCATACTCAAAACCGTTACTCTTACATCTTAAGGCTCTGTAGCAAGATGCTGAGATTACAAAGAAAAAAACCAACACTGTACCAGGTTGTCAAATTCTTGCCAAATTTCGTCAGCCTTTGGATTTTACTTGGATGACGTTTGGACACGTGGCATTCTTTACCTCCCTTTCATCTCACCTTGCCTCACCTCCACCTTCTCAGCTCTCCCTGCTGCTACTCCAAGCTCACTTTGTCTGAAGGACTTCGACTTCTAGAAAAGATAAGTCAGAAGGTATTAACCAAATACACAGTGCTGTAACTATTCCCATCATCAGGCTGTGTCTCATCTCCAGGGTCTCTTAAATTCTTCAATAAGAAAGCAGGAAGGAACCATGTACTCCACATGGAAGGGAACTGGACAGTACTTCTCAAGCTTTGCTGCACATCGATGCACACAATGTTAAATAAATCACTCTAGCCCAATGAACAGATGTGCCAACAAGCTGAACACCAATGGCTTTTGCCAGAAGGAAGTAACAAGCAGCAGCAGGCCCACTTCTGCCACAAGTCACTCTTGCAAGCAGTTTTTTGGAGAGAACTTACCCAGAGCAGCAAGCAGCAGACTGGGAGCACCAAAGAAGCAGCCATTGTGTTGATCACCAATTTGTGGGTTTGGAACAGTGCAAGACCAAATGAGCTTACACACAACTGCTGCAGGAAGCGGGCTAATAGATAAAAAGTTCAGCTGCAGGCACATATCAGATGAACTGGGTATGCTGCTTCATCTGAAAGAAGGCCACGAACCTGATTAGAAAAAATGCACTCTTCAGAAGTTCAAAGAGCATCAAAGCAGGAACATCAGGTTGCTGCCACCAGCACACCAAATCACAGCCCAGGCATCTTACCGTCAGCAAGTGATTTGATTTTGGCTTGCCCAGACTGCTTCCTCACCCTGCTGATGTGGCCAGTATGTTTCATACCATGGTTTTGATGATTACGGCCTGCTCTTTTCTCTTGGTAAGCGCTTACTGAGCACTCCTCCTCAAACTTGTTTGCTACATGGACACCTTTTAACAAGTCACTCCTTCCTCCTGTCACAAAACTTCCTGCAGCTACTGCAGCACAACTGCCACCCAAAGAAAGCCTAAGTTAGCAATTACCAGCCTGGTCCCAGCTCTCCCATCTTGCCTCCTCTCTCCACTTATAAAACAGGGCTGGCTTTGAGATCCCAAACCAATCTCCTTTCTCAGGCACACCGCTCTATACAGCCAGCAAAGCAGCTCCAAGGCACGTATACCTCCCAGTGCTGCCTCCTCCCACTTTACTGGCAGGACTGGACTGCAAGCACCAAGTACAATAAGCACCATAGGGAATGCATCTAAGCAGGAGAGCCATTCACCCATCCTTTTCCTGGTACTGCAAAATGTGTCAAAGCCCTAACAGACAAGTCCCACCCTCCTGAAGGAGACCACAGTGGTGCTCCTGCATTGCTCTGAACCTAAATTTCTTACTCTAGAGTTTATTTAGGGAGGAAAGGGTACCCCAGTTTAAGAACCTGACCACTGTGGTTTTCACATGCTACACTCTGTTTTTTCCTCCTTTGCTTGAGAGCCTGGCTTCCTCCATCCAAGCCAACCTTACAACAGATGTAACAGCTCAGAAGAGGTTCCTCAATCCTCAAATCTGTCTTCATTGCAGGCAATTGTGAAAGAGGACAGGGAAGGTGAGAGGAG